>JAJEKB010021225.1:1518691-1546760 GCA_022393335.1 Macrotrachela quadricornifera | reverse complement strand
GTTTTCCGATTAATAGAAGTAGAAAATCATAGTTTCTTTTCTATATCCTTTTCTCGTTGACAACTACCATCTTGTTGCGCATGAGTTTCCGTTATCAGAGAGCATCCTTGTTTACTTCATCACTGATGCGATTTCGAGGTATGATTTTCCCTCCTTTCATTTTCCGGTTAACGGAAGTAGGGAATTATAGTTTGTTTTTTCTATGGTGTTTCTCGGACATCTGCCATGTAGGAATGCACCGAAGCAGGTACCAGACAGGGTGTAGCGGTTCGGTTCGTACCGGTTTCGCCTGGTACTGGAATTCGGTTGGTACCTGAGCAGACATACACCAAGCCGTAACTTCCTTAGTTTGGTGATTCGATGATGCGGTCATTCGCGGTACTGCAATCCAGGCTCCTTAGATCATCAGGGCCTAGATTATAGAAGTACAGTTAGGTTCTATTGTCCTATATCGTGGGAATACCTTTGTGTTCTCATGTCCTATGTCTCGGGAGACAGTTTGGTCTTCATGTCCTATATAATTAGGATAGCCCTGGGTCTTCAAGTCCTCTATAATGAGGGTACTCATCGTTCTTTAAGTCGTACATATTAGGGTTACCCTTAGATCCATAAGTCATATATAATGGGGGTACTCCTAGGCCCTGAAGTCCTACATAATAGGATTATCCTTTGGTTCTGATGTCCTATATAATGGAGATACTCCTACGCGCTCAAGTCCGATATGATGGAGGTACTCCTACGTGCTCAAGTCCTATATAATAGGGTACTCTTGTGTCTTCAAGTCCTATATTATGGGGTTCCCTTGGGTTCTCAAGTCGTATGTAACGAGAGTACTTTCAGCTGTTCAAGTTCCATATAATTGGGCTACTCTTAGATCCTCAAGACTTATCTAACAGAGATCGGCACGGTTCGATTTTTTTTGAAATTTAAACGGAACCGAAACCGAGGGAAATTTGAGAAACGCTGAACCGAACCGAAACGGACATATTTTTCAAAATCTAAAACCAAATCAAGCTGAAGATAAATTTTCCAGAAGTTTATCTAAAGGTAAGTAAGACTGTAATCTTCGTTCAAGTTTGTGTCTGGACCCAGATGGTTAGAATTACTATAAATATGTATAAATACGGGGTAGCCCAAAAGTTGGTATACCGAAAGAAATTGAGTATCTCCCTTAGCGCTCGAGCAAACAAGTTGATTCTTTTACCAATAATGGAAGCATGTTCAAGTTTTATATCCATAACGACGTGCCTACAGAGACTCTCTGTTAAGTAAACTGCTTTTTTTCTGTCTGTGAAAAAGTAAAATTTTTCTTGTTGAGGTCAATAGTGATACTTAATAAAGGATCACTCTTGGTATTTCTTTATGAAAATAGACTTTGAAGATGTCTCTCTGAATGATAAAAAAATCAACTTGTTTGTCCGAGCTGTAGGGGAGATATTCAATTCTTTATCGGTATACCGACTTTGGAGGCACTCTGTATTTTCTGTAGATAAAGGTGGAAAAGAGGGAGGCATATTTGATAAATCAGGTGAAATAGAGGCGGAAGTGGTTTCTTGAATATCTCTAGAATGCTGTGAAGAATCAAGATTAATAACATCATGGATATTTAATAAAAAAGAAATATTTATTTTATATTAAATTTTATGTACTTGATCGCCACTAAAAGTATGCAAATGTTTTGATACATTAAAAATATAATTGGTTTACTGAATCTCTGTTATTCTTAGACGAGTAAAGAAAGACTATAGAGAATATATGAAGACATTCTTTGTTACCTACGACATCTTTTGATAGTTCATTTGATTTGCTTTACATCGACATACACTGTTCTAAAAAGCTCGTAAGCGTCTGTCGATTTAAAGAATAAAAACGCATATTCAAAAAAAATTTACTTAAACTGCACCAATTTAGTAGATAAAAACCAAACCGAACCGTGCCCATCTCTGCTATATAATGGGGGTACCCTTGGGTTCTCAAGTCGTATATAACCCGGGTACCTCTAGGATCTGAAGTCCCATATAATGGGGGTACTCTTGGATCCTCAAGTACTATATAGTGTGGGTACCTTTCGGTCCTCAAGTGCTCTATTATTGGGGTACGCGTAGGCCCTCAACTGCTGTATATTTTGGGTACCCTTGGGTCTTCAAGTACTATATGTTAGGGCACCCTTAAGTCCTCCGGAAGCATATATTATGGGTACCCTAATGTACTCAAGTGCTATATTATAGGGATTCTTATAGATCCTCAAATAGTATATTTTAGGGTACCCTAAAGTCCTCCAGTACTATTGTAGGAAGGTATCCTTGGTACATCAAGTCCTGCTGGATGGAGGTACCTTTAGGTCCGCAAGAACTAATATGCAATAGTATCCTTAGACCCAGGAGCGCTGTTTAGGAAGGTATCATTAGGTCTTCAGAAACTCTTGTATGGAGGAAACTCTGGAGTCTCATATAGTGATATATGGAGGAGCTGTTAGGTTGAGGGTATAATTCTATAACGATAGTCATAGACCACCAGCGAGATACGAGGAGCTATTACTTGCAGTCGTATTGATCGTATTGGTAGTATGCAGAGGAACATCAAAGTTGCATATTTTGAAAAACCGATTTTGGATTTGAATTCTTTCATCGTGCAGACTTTGGTGTACCATTTTACGAAAACTCTTGTTTTCGAAAAACGACCTTCGTTAGAAGAGAAGTCAAGAACGGAAAATCAATATTTCCAGATTTTGAAGTTCTTAATTTTTTGATCAGGTAAGCACTGTTGTTTTGGTGAAGTAGTTCCACATAAAGTTTCAAAAACGGTTTCGGCGTCGAGGAAATCAAGTCTAGCATTAGTTGCTCGAAATTTTCGGATTTCATGTTTCTTTGCAACTATCAACACAGTTAATACTCAATGGTATTCGTAGCGCAATTAGGGATGCAACGGTGACGATAACCGGCCTAATCGGTAACCGTTTCACCGGCAACCGGTATGAACCGGTAACCGTTCCGCCGACAACCGATATGAACCGGTGACCGTTCCACCGGCAACCGGTGTGAACCGGTAACCGGTATGAGGCGGTAACCGTTCCACTGGCAACCGGTATGAAGCGGTAACCGTTCCACCGGCAACCGATATGAACCGGTAACCATTTCACCGAAAACCGGTGTGAACCGTTAACCGTTCCACCGATAACCGGTATGAACTGGTTATCGTTCCACTTGTATAGTAGTTTATGTCTAATAGTATTTTTTGAATGAAGCAGATGTTTATAATCCCTCACATTCTTATTTACATGGAAGGGTACTTACACTACCTCAAATCCTATATAAGAGAGACATATATAAGTAGCCTCAACTTTTATATGCGCGGATAGGGATGTAACAATACCATCACAGTATTGAGGTATTGGTGTTGGTATTGCTAGTATTGATATTGAATCGAGGCATACGAATTTACGAGCCATTTGTTAAAATTTTCGAAAAACTTTTTTTATGCAGGAAACCTCTGGGAAACTTAACTTTAAGAAAATAACGATATTTTATAAAGCTCAACCAAAGGTTTCCCGGGTCGAGGAGTCTGATTCTACGAGTGATTTTTCGAGATTTTCCAAAAAATTTTTTTTCTTCGAGGGCACTTAGGGAAACCTTATTTTTCGAAAATAACGATATCTTATAAAGTTTGACCAAAGGCTCTCGGAGCCGGGGAATCCGATTCTACGAGCGGTTTGTCGAGATTTTCTCAAAATAAGGTTTTCCTGAGTGCCCCCGACGAAAAAAAATTTTTCGAAAATCTCGAAAAATCCCTCGTAGAATCAGATTTCCCGGCCTCGAAAACCTTTGGTCAAACTTTATAAAAAAATCGTTATTTTTGAAAAATATGCCTGTTTAAGAGTACTTAGTACGTCTTATCGCCTTAAAGTGGACTTCATTAAAGTTAAAGTCTTAATATTTTTCACTTTAAGTTTTAAAGTAAAGTTAAAGTGCCACCCCTAACGGTAATCGGTCGAAACCGGTTATCGGCGGAACGGTTACCGGTCCCTGCGGTCAAGCGGTGACAAACCGTCACCGTTGCATCCCAAAGCGCAATTATTAGGATTGTTACATCCTTCTGGTGACCTATCGGTACTTTTATACAATATGATATGAAAACCTAAAGGTATCTGCATGTGATAGCTGTTGAGGACTCAGCCTGCACCTTCATCTAGTATAACATGAGAACCGAACGGTATCTCCATACAATAGCTCTTTAGGTCCCACGGATACCTGTATATAATACAACTTCAGGACTCAAGGGTGCCCCAATATATAGTATTTGAGGATTCAAGGGCGCCCCAATATATAGTATTTGAGGTTTCAAGGGTACCCCAGATATATGGCACTTGAGGACCCACGGATGTCCCCACTATATAGTAGTTGAGGACCTACGAGTACCCCTAGAATATAGCAGTTAAGGACCCCAGGGTACCCCTAATATTTAGCAGTTGAGGACCCAAGGGTATCCCGAAAATATAGTACACGAGGCGATGATTTGTGTAACACATACCAATGACCAGTGAACCGGTTATCGTCACCGTTGCATCCCTACCCGATACCGACCAAACCCGGGGACTTCAGTACTGGAGCATCCCTACTGCTACGTTCTTGTGCATGACTTTTAATTATGAGACAGCTCCCCTGTTCACTTCGTCACTCATGCGATTTCGAGCTATGATTGTTCCCCCTTTCATTTTCCGATTAATATGAGTAGGGGAATCATAGTTTCTTTTTCCTTTCGTTTTTCTCTGTGACACTCGCCGTTTTGTTGTCGATGACATTTGGTTATCCTGGAGCTACTTGATTGATTTAATCGGTCATCTTATGTGAAGCTGTGACTTTTCTAATTTTGTTTATCCGAGCGGTAAAAGTGGAGAAGAACAGTTGTTTTAATTTACTTTTTCTCTGTGATACGCAAAATGTTTTTGTATGGAAGTTCTACGTCTTGAAGAGCTATTGGGTTCACTCGGTGGTTCAGCAGATGTTGCGTTGTACCTTTGGTCAGTTTATTTCTTGGATCGGTAGAAGTAGAGAAGTACAATTGGTTTTTCAGTCACTTCCGCTGTACGACAGCCAGAGTCTTTTTGTGCATGACTGTTATGTATCGAATAGCTATTCTGTTCAGTTGATGCTGGGTAAGATATTGAGCTATGGCCTTCCTGAGTTTGTTTTTCAGATCGATGGGACCACACGAATAGATTGTTTTTTTATTGAGGCTATTTTTGTCACCTGTTGATTCAGTATTTGTTGGTGCTGTAATTTTTCGTATGGACAGACTTTGTGTCTAACTTGTTTGGTGACCAGATCTCAAGTTATGACTTTTCTCAGTTTGCTTGCAGAATTTATAAAAGTGGGGGACATAGTTTTCGTTTTATCAGCGTTTTCTGTATGATGCGTATAATGATTAGGTCTGAAATTCAGAATGAAATTTTGATTTTTTTTGACGACGTTATATTTATACTACATGCTGAAATATAACTATTTTTGACCACATAGTATGAATATTATATGGTCAAAACAATCAAAATGTCATCCTGAATTTCAGACCAAATCAGTATAGTGTGTTTTCGTGCATGACTTTTACGTATGAAAAAGCTATGGTTTTCACTCGATCGCGTGCCGGGTGTCGCGTTGTAACGTCCATAAATTTTTCCGTAAGATCGTTCAGAGGAGAGGAATAGATTTTTATTTCTTTTATTTGTCTTTTGCCCGTTTAGCGCGCGCTCGTTTATGCCTCGTATTCATCCGAAAGAGTACCTGCCTATCTAGACGTGGAGGTATTGGTCTGTATTTTGGATCAGTGCAAGCGGCGAATCAGAGATAGTACGATTGAAGATATAGATGGGTGGTAGGGGGAGCTTACGCCGCTTAGACTGGTTTTCGCTGAACTAAGTCAGTTTTGTCCAGGTTTGGGAAACTTATCAAGCTATTTCTCCGGATTTTGGGTTGATTCTCCCGCCTCTTGCTGCGATACCTTCGTACTGCACGTGAAGAGAAGAACAATTTCGGCTTTATTTTATTTTTTTGTCTTTTGTTCGTACTGAATGTTTTTGTGCATTAATTTTCTTAGTGAAAAAAGGCTACGTCACTACTCAGTGGCGGACCAGAGTTGTACTAATGACTTTGCATAGTTTGTCTGCTGGATCTGTGAAACTGAAGAAAATGTTTTCATTTTCATTTTCTATTTCTTATTCACTTTGGTAAGTCTTTTGTGTTTGTTTGGACGCGAGTTTGTTTTGATGCAGAATGAAAGGATCCCGCCGGATAAGTCCACAAATCTGGCCCCCCTCTAGATAGTATTCTAATTAGTTTAAAAAGAAAGCCCGAACATTTTTACGTAGTTCTATGTATTTTTTTTCGTAATTTCTTTTAGCCAAATGGATTTTTGAAAAGGCATGCTGTCTGAGGGATGAATGCATTTTCTCACCATAATAAATTAATAGTATTGACTATTAGAAATCTTTATTGGTTGATTGTTTTCTCAAGCGTTACACACCAAAAGATGCAGCTGATTTTGCTCTACAAAATGATTATAAATGATCTATATTTAGTGCGGACTGAGGATGAAAGTTAATTAAATCAATTTATGAAGTATACGCGATTTTTAGTATTTTTGAAAAAAATGGTTTCAGTGTAATGTACCGTTTTCCCTTATAATTCAAATAACAAGATTGAAACTTTCTCAAAAATTGCGTTATCATTCTCTCTACAAAATGCGCTAGTTTTTTTTTTTAAACAAATTGGGCCAAGAGGGTCATTCGCTACGAACACTTTATAAAAAAGGCACATTTTCGTAGAAAATATTAAAAAAATGGATAATATTTCAAGGTTTTCATTGTTAAAAGTTGTTTTTTTACAAAATAAGCATTATATTCGGAATTAGCGTGCAAAAATACATTAAAAAAGTTATTTGAAATCAAAAAATATTTTTCATCAAAAATTTACCTGTAGGGGGGTACAGGTTAAAACTCAAAAAATGGAAAGTCGAGGAGGAGTGGAGGTCAATTTTTGATGAAAAATATTTTTTGATTTCAAATAACTTTTTTAATGTATTTTTGCACGCTAATTCCGAATATAATGCTTATTTTGTAAAAAAACAACTTTTAACAATGAAAACCTTGAAATATTATCCATTTTTTTAATATTTTCTACGAAAATGTGCCTTTTTTATAAAGTGTTCGTAGCGAATGACCCTCTTGGCCCAATTTGTTTAAAAAAAAAACTAGCGCATTTTGTAGAGAGAATGATAACGCAATTTTTGAGAAAGTTTCAATCTTGTTATTTGAATTATAAGGGAAAACGGTACATTACACTGAAACCATTTTTTTCAAAAATACTAAAAATCGCGTATACTTCATAAATTGATTTAATTAACTTTCATCCTCAGTCCGCACTAAATATAGATCATTTATAATCATTTTGTAGAGCAAAATCAGCTGCATCTTTTGGTGTATAACACTTGAGAAAACAATCAACCAATAAAGATTTCTAATAGTCAATACTATTAATTTATTATGGTGAGAAAATGCATTCACCCCTCAGACAGCATGCCTTTTCAAAAATCCATTTGGCTAAAAGAAATTACGAAAAAAAATACATAGAACTACGTAAAAATGTTCGGGCTTTCTTTTTAAACTAATTAGAATACTATCTAGAGGGGGGCCAGATTTGTGGACTTATCCGGCGGGGTCCTTTCTAAAGATAGTTCTTTTTCCACAGAATCCGAACTCTTCTGGTTTCCTCTCCAGAAAAGTCCTTGAGAAACGAGATATTATTGAATTTATCAATGTTTCACACCACCTGATGTTTTTCAAGATGTAGATAGATTTCAGGTGTATAGAAGGTCTCTATGGACGGCTACTTCCGTACTTTCAAGCTGGTTAAGTGATTAGAGAGAAATGTTGTACGCTAAAAAGATCCATCTTGTGCAGACAAGAGAGTTTCCTGAACTAATTTGAATGTGAAATGAAAAATTTTCGCTTAAGATCGAAAGCAAACGACTCACATCTCTCACAATTCTTGATGACTAGGAAATATTGGCACTTAGAAAAGCCCTTATTCACTCTATGAACCTATTCACCTTTTTATTCACTAGCAAAACATGTTTTCAACTTTAAAGTATGTTTGATGATTTTTCACAGATGATTTTCTTCAATGTCTGAATCATTTCAAGGTTCTTTTCGTTGACACAAGTTCATCCCTCTACGCATACCTTCAATTTTGGACAAGAATCTGTGGTGCGAAGTGACTGTACTGATTGTTCATCGAAGTAAAAGCAGATGTGGTGGACATCTCTAAAAGCATTCTTGCGCACGTATAATGCTTTTCCTGAACGTGAAGGCAATGATATCGATGAATATCGACTACGAACACAAATTATTTCTACTCGAGTCTATATTTTCATTTTATTGGCCTCTCTTCTTGCGCTCGTTCTCACAAAATGGCTTGCTTTTAACACGACGCGTCTCATAATCCTTGAACAACCTTCGCTTCAGCAATTTAATGCACTAGACTATCCTCAATGTTCTTGCTCAAATATTGCAATTCCCTATTCAAGATTCATTTCCATTGTACCTCAGTTCCATTCGGTTTGCTTCAGTGACTTTGTATCAAGCCAATGGATTGATTTTCTCAATCAAAAAGATAATGCTATCTACTATTGGGCCATTGACTTCCGTGCATCTGCAAGCTCACAGTTTCAAACTCTCGCCTCTTTCTGTGCTCTCTCCCAAACATTAATTGAGCAAAATCTTGCACAATTTCTTATGGCCCAGCTCATTAGTATACAAGTCATTTCGTCATCGGTTCTTCAATTTCAAGTAGAAGCTGCTGTCAATGAATTCAAAACGAATGCTTTGAATTTATTTAATCGCCAACGATATCTGATCCAGCAGATGATTGTGAGCAATCAGCTTCTCTCTGGTCTGGAAACTAATTTCATCGCTTACTACTACTACAATGACGACGTAAATATTTATTATGGCATGATAAACAGACTGGTCTACCAACAGACAAATAACTCTGCTTCTTGTTCCTGTGCCAGCGGTGATTGCCAACTACTGTCGGGCATCTACGATCATGTAGATGCCTCCGTACTCTATCGTAACTCCATATATATGCGACCTTATCGGTTTAATTTGGAAATGGCCATACCTGGATTAGTTGCTTCATGTTATCCTTTCCAATCAATACTGCTTTCAACACTTGAATGCTTCTACGATCAGTCGTGTGTAAACAATTTAACTTCATTCATTTCTTTTATGACTATTGATCAACACTACCGACCTAATTTCACTGCATTAAAAATATCAACCAATAAAAGTGGCAGTCTAACATCGAACAAAACTATCGAAACCCTTGTCAATAATTTGATGATTGAAACATGGACAACCAATATTTCACATGAAAAATATTATACCGCATGTGCACCGTCTTATTGTACATATTCCATCATCAACCGAAATGATTTTTTTGATATTTTCAAAACATTCGTTAGTTTCTATGGCGGTTTGACTATTATTCTACGTCTCATATTGCCGTGGATCGTCAAAATATTCCGAAAACGACAACAGCAGCTTCAGCTCCCACCATCACCAGTGCCAAACTCCGGTAAACATTAATTTCTCAAAGACCAAATTATTTCTTCTGAACAAAATTAGTCTAACGATTTTCTGGTAGCCAAAGCATTATTGACTAAAGAATGTACCGCTGAACTAGCTGTAGACAACCAATTGTTTTAAGTGCTGTGGCCGATGAAACACGTTAAGGATCGATCAAAGTGATAATAGCATACAAACTTTCCATGAGATCAAAAGTTTGAATTGGTCGAATGGAAACAGCTAAGAACAAAGGACGGGGGCGGGTTGATCCACAAATCGGCCCCAATTGAAAGCAAAAGTAGTTTCACGTGAAACTTTCAGCAGATTTAGTGGTCAAA
This sequence comes from Macrotrachela quadricornifera, assembly GCA_022393335.1. Lineage (NCBI taxonomy): Eukaryota > Metazoa > Rotifera > Eurotatoria > Philodinida > Philodinidae > Macrotrachela > Macrotrachela quadricornifera. Next base: position 1,536,806 of record JAJEKB010021225.1, on the reverse strand, counting down.
GTCAGTAGTCACTCCTATAAGTTTCAACTTCATCGGTCAAACTTTTGCCTTACTTTAGTACTCACCCATATAGACTGTATTGTGACATTTACGGATGAAAGTATTATCTATATTTTCCAGATAGTGTACCTGGTTATGTGATTGATTCATATACCATTCGATAGAAAATTTAATTTTGAACAAAACTATATAAATACCTTTAAGTAAAAGTCAAAAACTGATTATAAAATATTTTGAATACTATCAGCCGATGTCATTTATAGGTTATCCGAGAATCTTATGTACTATCGTTCTTCACTATTTGTTTCAGAATCGAAGCGATTTTTTCAGCAGCAATAGCAATCATCAGGTGCTACAAAACTGTATAGACAACGGTTTGCAAAAAACCTGTCCTCTGATGACTATCTAGCACACATCACCCAAATATACCCAAAATTGCATAATAGTGACCCTTATTTATACTAAAACTCGACTACTTAATAATAAAATTACTAAATTCGGAAGTAGGACAAAAAATTGAGTAGATCAAGCTATATACGAAAGCATTTATTAGATTTTCATTTTTCCATGAAAATCTTGACCTCTGTCAGAGTCTAAATTCACTGGAACACTAAAGTCTTCGCAGGTAAATGAAACACATTCCATTCGACTCAGTTTTTTGTCCTACTTCCGAATCTAGTAATTTTATTATTAAGTAGTCGAGTTTTAGTATAAATAAGGGTCACTATTATGCAATTTTGGGTATATTTGGGTGATGTGTGCTAGATAGTCATCAGAGGACAGGTTTTTTGCAAACCGTTGTCTATACAGTTTTGTAGCACCTGATGATTGCTATTGCTGCTGAAAAAATCGCTTCGATTCTGAAACAAATAGTGAAGAACGATAGTACATAAGATTCTCGGATAACCTATAAATGACATCGGCTGATAGTATTCAAAATATTTTATAATTAGTTTTTGACTTTTACTTAAAGGTATTTATATAGTTTTGTTCAAAATTAAATTTTCTATCGAATGGTATATGAATCAATCACATAACCAGGTACACTATCTGGAAAATATAGATAATACTTTCATCCGTAAATGTCACAATCAAGGGGGAAAAAGCAGATTTCAACGTCCAAAATCTGTTGAAATCTTTTGAAATCTCTCAAAATCCCTTGAAATCTTTTGAAATCTCTTGAAATCTTTTGAAATCTCTCGAAATCTCTTGAAATCTTTTGAAATCTTAAAATCTTGAAATCTGCCTTTTCCCCCTTGGTCACAATACAGTCTATATGGGTGAGTACTAAAGTAAAGCAAAAGTTTGACCGATGAAGTTGAAACTTATAGGAGTGACTACTGACTTTGACCACTAAATCTGCTGAAAGTTTCACGTGAAACTACTTTTGCTTTCAATTGGGGCCGATTTGTGAATTAACCCGCCCTCGTCGTTTAGTCAGGATACACTCTCATCCCTAATTTGAAATCTTTTTGCAAATTAACGCGACGAACATTCATCCGATGAAGTTGAGCTTTTTAAGGTAATCCTCTAATAGAGGAAGAGTGAGATCATGCAGCATTTACTTGTTTTAGTCAATAATATCGAATAAGAAGGCAGAGGTTTTTGAGGTCGTCGCACAAGTTAAAGTTCTCATCCAAAATCAAAAATCCAAGACCATGATCTTATACAATATCTTTGCATATAGCTACTTTGTCAGTGATCTTCAAATGAGAGTTTTTTCCACTAGTCCTCATTCAGAAAACCAGAGGTGTAAGAAAAGTTGGCTAATCTTTAAAAATGCGTTTTTACTGGCTCAGTGGAAGATAACTAGTTTTTAGAAAAATCCAAAGAGTTGCATAGCCTTTTTTGGCAGTTTTAGAGCCTTCAAACTTTTTCATTAGAAAAATAGCGGCAGAAAAACCATGACTATCTAGCTTATCCTTTAAAAATATTCATTGAAGCGGTGCTCTAACACTGGGTAATCTATCATCATCAGAGAAGAAGGAACAGGATCAGCTGTAAAAATTGACAGTAGAGGCCATTAACTTCTTTTGTAAACTGTTCAGATCTGCATGTGAAGAAAGGAATTTTACTCGAGTGTTTCGATACGAATTTCTAGAAGTTTCACTTTCAACCTTGTCACATTGTGCGTTTTTTTGAAAGATTCGAAAATACTCACACTTCTTCGTTCTGAGTTTCTAGTTGTGCTTCGTCTGCGAGCGTTGATTGCTGAAACCAAACGATTTTTAGTTACTCTCAATATCTTCAGCAAAGATGAAGACGATCCGACGGACGCCCAACTCCTCGTTGATCAACGTCTCTCGACGCGTCTCTTTCTTTTTATTCTTGCCATTGTTCTTTGCATTTTGGCTGTCTACTCCTCTACCACACTCGAAATTCGACAGGAAACCCTTCTTTCACCCACCGAGAGTCAAGTCAATCATCTTCGAAAACTCAATCTCCTTTCTCTCTCCTGTCCCTGTATCAGTAGTTCAATACCATACAATGTGTTTATTTCGCTCGAACCATATTATCATCAGATATGCTCAAGTGTATTCATCGATACATCATGGATCACGCGTGTCACTAACATTGGAAATATTAGCAACATTTTTCCGAGAGATGATTTTCGAGTCACAGCTGGCGCCTTCTTTACAACATTGCAGACTTTATGTCATTTCGCTGAGCGAACAATTATTGATAGCCAGCATATTTTTCTGCAAACACAAATGATAACTGTGCAAGTCGCCGAACAATTATTATTCGAATCAAAAGCACAAGTGTCAATTCGTGATTGGAAAACGGCAACGATAAATGAATTTGTCCGCGATCAGCAGCTCATCCGAGCCATTATGCAAGGAAATCAAATCATGGCCGGCTTTTTTTCAAATTTCATTCTGGTAATGTTAACAAAGATTGTTTTGTCAGATTAACTTTTCTTCTTTGCCATTATCATTTATTTTAGGATTTAACATTAAATGGTCAAGTGATCCCATTCCCTAAAGCTGTTCTAGCTAGAGTTGATGACATTTTGGTATGTAATTCAGTAAGGCCAACGATCTTACATTCTTTTTGTCTTCTTCCATATAACAATAGTTCAAATTGACACATTTTTGAAATCAGTATAAAAATTAAATCTTCCTCACACTTGCTTTAGCTTTGCAATCAACTCAACTTTATTTTGTAAAATATTTCATTACAAATGTCTGCTCAGCTCAAAACGAGAATTGATACATTTACCATTCCCCATCGAACTTTTCAGATTTATTTATATTAGAACAAAGTTAGATCATGCATAAGCGCATTTTGACGTTTTCAATGTTTTCAAGTTTGATAAAAAGGTTTGGGCCGCCTGAGTTCTCTTCTGATCTCCATTAGTAAGATATCCGACGAGAGAAGCAGAAGAGTGTTGCCTTGTTCCCACCTCCACCGCAGTGGATATTATCTGCCTACACAACTAGTCTTCGTCTTGATGCTATGGGCCTCTCCGTTGACTTAGCAAGATGCACTCAGTTAGTACTGAGTACAGGTGGTACTTCCAATTTCTGTTCCCGAGTTGTTAGCCCTTGAGATCTTCTTGCATGTCAATTATTTGGAAGTAGATTATGTGGCATATATTTCAACAAAATAAAAATAGTTTTGCACTTCTTGTGCAAAATGGTTTTTGGTTTAGAGAAATTTTACAGATTTAGTATCTTTCATACCAAACAATGTGAGGGCTCAAAAAGATAGGAAAGCGTTTTGCACTTTTCACACGAACCTATTGTGCCTCTATAGGGTGGAAAATAAATTTCGTATCTTTCTTACGGTACTCCGTATGTTTTGGTAGGATTAGGAATGGTTCTGTATGGTTTGCAGAGAACTTTCGATAGTTCCGTGTGAAAAGCGAAAGTTTCGTATTTTTTCTACAGAATCTCCTGTATCTGAATGATACAGTAAAAGATTCTGTAATGTTATTATAAAACTCTTCACGGTTCCGTATATTTTCTACAAAAGCTTCTGGGCGAACGATTAGTATCAAAGGTCTTTCTTCAAACTTTTTTTGTGTAGGTGAGAAGAAAAGGCTTTATACAAAACTGTTTGTCTCTGCGACATATCAAAAATGTTTTATGTGAATCAACTAGCGTCGACAACAGATAAAAATAGTTTCTGATCTGCTAAAATCACTCAATATTCTATGATTCAAATAATATTTTCGGTTATCCATCACTATCATTAATCACTGCAGTGCTTAAGAGACGTTCCACCAAAAAACCAAAGATTGCCAAAACATGTGGGTCAACAGATTCTGGATCTGACCCCATAAGAAGTTAGGCTTTATTGACTCATATACGAATCCAAAATATTACGGTCTAAAGATTTACTTTAAGAGAGTTAGGAAATACCAAACGGCACAACCCCAAAAAATCACTCTAAAAAATGAACAAAACTCAATTATTATGCTTTATGCATTTTTTTAAAGAATTTTTTCACTATCGAAAACAAGTTATATATCAATCGATAGAGTTTGATTTACTCTACAAAACTGCCTATTTGATATTTTTAGTTTCTTTTCCTCAATTTTTTTCAGTTTTCAAATTAAGTGATATACCGATTGATAGAGCTTGATTTGCTCTAGAAAACTACCTACATGGCACTTTTTGTTTATCTCAATATAGGAGAGAAAATACTTACATACTGCAGGTTTGGACATAAGATGAGCACTGAGTTATTTAGTGTTTTGATAAAATCTTCGTAATATATTTTGACTCTAAGCAACTCAATAGAGTCATATTATAGCCCATTCAATTCTTTATCAAACGATGTGTTGTGAAAAATTTCAAATCTTCGACAGTATTGATAGATCAGCGATAAGTACCTTTCTAGTCCTACTGCCTGGTTATCAGTAGTGGTTCTTTCAGTCATATAAAGTCATATACTTTAGCATGATATACTAGCAAAATTACTTTATCAGATACGTGATTCAACACGCTCTTTCTACTGAGACTATGTTCAAAGCAAAAGTCAATACTTGGAAACCATTTTTACTCTAATATAACCCGCAAGAGCTCATTTATATGCTTTTTGGACCCATATCCGACGGTTTTCAAGCGGTATCATTCATGTGTTAGTTTGGAATGTGTCATATTCAGAATCAGCTCAAAAACCTAAGTTAGAAAAAGTATCTTTCAGCTCGATTTCACATCTTTCATTTTTCGTCGAAATTTACATGGGGTACTCCTCAAGGAAATTTTTGAAAAAACCAAACCGTCCTAAAACTGGTTTCAAGAGTGCAAAATACTTTTCCTGACCCAGTTTTTTGAGCTGATTCCAAATATGACGCTTTCCTAAGTGACACATAAATGATACCGCTTGAAAACCGGTGAATATGGGCCCTAAAATCGTATAAGTAAGCTTTCATATGTGATATTATGATAAAAGTGCTTTATCAGATATCGAATTTTGTTTTAAAAATAGTCTCAGTAGAAAGATCGTATTGAATCACATATCTGATAAAGTAATCTTGCTGGAGCATCTAGCTAAAGTATGAATTCATATAGCTACAAGAATCACCACTAATAACATGAAGATCTGACTGGGACGGTGCCTGTCCCTGATCTATTTCACCGTTGGGCATTTGAAATTAATTTTCAATACATCGTTTGATGCAGAGTTGAACGATTTACAATATGAATCTATTGATTTATTTCAAATTGAGAAGTATAATGGATATTTTATTAAAATACCATTGGACAAATGCTTAGATTATGTATGAAAATTGAGTAATTGTATTTTTTTGGTAGCATTTTAGAGCTATAAGAGGATCCCAAATATACCATCTTGTAGAGCAAATCAAGCCCTATCGATTGGTATATGACTTAATTTGAAAACTGAAAAAAATTGAGGAAAAGAAACTAAAAATATAAATATGGTGTGACAGTGAATTTTACGAAAAATAAGCGAAAAAAGATGATTTTCGCTAATCTTTTAGTCCATGTTTTCCGCCAAGCGCACATTTTAACGAAACCTTCAATATACGATTCAACGTAGAATCGAATTGAGTACAAGAAGATGTGTAGGTATTTTTGGAAATCGATTTCTCACTAGGCCATTTAGGCAAAATACTGAAACGTGATGGATTTTTTGTGGTCGATCAAAAACGAGTATTTGAACATTTTCACCCACATTTTAAGATGAACGAAAAATATCAAATAGGCAGTTCTATAGAGGAAATCAAACTCCATCGATTGGTATATGATTCATTTTCGATAGTGAAAAAATTCTTTTAAAAAAATGCATAAAGCATAATAATTGAGTTTTGTTCATTTTTTAGAGTGATTTTTTGGGGTTGTACCATTTGGTATTTCCTAACTCTCTTAAAGTAAATCGTTAGACCGTTATATTTTGGATTCGTATATGAGTCAATAAAGCCTAACTTCTTATGGGGCCAGATCCAGAATCTGTTGACCCACATGTTTTGATGTACGTAAAAAATGTTTGGTTTTCTCATGGAACGTCTCTTAAGGATCAATGGAATTAGAAATCATTAAACTCAATTTCCTGCTATAGAGGTATTAGGCATAAAGAGCCGTTACTACTACTTCTCTTTTTCACCACGCTTTGTTCGCTTGTGTATTACACAGTTAGACATTGGTTCCACATTTTGATCTTATGAATAGTGAGAGTCAAGGTGAAAGTATAGATACATAAGTGCAGTCATGACAACATAGAGATAAAGATGTAGTCAGAAGGATATAGTTACAAGTATGTAAGTATAAAGATATAGTTGCAAGAATATAGTATGAGGGTGAAACAGCGGAGTGTGACGGTCCAATGCAGTGGGCCCTTCGAACTTTCCTCATATGTTGACTTTATCCTTTCCAGTATTGATACGAGCATATTTTTCTTAATCCTTTCCACCACATGTGTTCTTCTTTCGTTCTTTCACATACACGTTGGCACTTGCCTACGTGCATGACACTTATCTTCTCCTCCTACACTTTGTCCCTTCCTTCTGCACTTTCCGAGGGCATTATAGACTATAGTATATAAGGCACGAGGAAAATGCAGAACGATACGGTTTTTGATATTCTGAATAAAAGTATACATCAACTCATCATCTGATTCTTGCCTCCTGACGTCAGAAATCGTCATGCGGAGTTCAAGACTTCAAAAGGGTTCAGACATCGTGAATTTAAGACGTCACAATCTCTTCAAAGACTTCAAACGACTTTGAAAGACCTCAGAAGACTCCAAGAGCTTTCAACAGACTTTGAGAGACTTCGAGAGAAATCATGAAACCTCTCGAGACTTATACGACATGAAAAGATATCTAAGGCTCTATAGAACTTCACGAAAGTTTGTGAAACATCAATAGACCTTATAAGATTTCCAGAGACTTCGTAAGACTTCAAGAAGTTTTAAGAGCGACGCCTCTACTGTTTAACCCTCGTTGTAGACATAGAAATGCAGTTATAACGGTAAAGGTCTCAGCATATAGGGATAGAAATACAAACAGAAGGATATAGTGGCCAAGGTAATTATAAGTCTAAGAAGATAATTATCAGGATATAAATATAAGAATACAATTACAAGAATATATGTTTAAGTATATAGTCATAAAAATATAGTTATATGGGGTTAAGTATAGCAATTAGGATTCAGTTATAGAAATAAGGATATAGGAGTAAGCATATAAGGCTAATGATATAGATATACAGCTCGATGTGACATCTTTCGTACATTTTGTTAAAATGTTTCGCACGAAATCTTATTTTCTCTTTGATAAAAAAGTTTGATAGAAAACTATTATTTTAGTAGCCCACAAGAGGTCTCATAAGAAACTAGAAAAATGTTCTTCCTTTGTGCCCAGAGCACGATTCTTTTTGGGTTCCATAAAAAACTGTTATGTTTCGAGTGTATAAAAGCGTATGTAGAGATCAAAACCGACTTTTTTTGACGAGAGTGGGGCAGGAACTCAAATATTTCGCCTTTTTCGCAGAATTTGTAGCTCATAGTATCGCAATTACTCTCTATAGGTCATTTAAGTGCAACAATGATTGTAAAAAAAATGTATTTTAGACTAGTCCGGCATGCATATGTGCTGTTGATCAGAGATGCGCATCGCAGTCATATATTGAAAACCGTGATACCAATAATGATGTGATCTATTCGTATGCTGTACCTGGCATGTTGTTTGGATGCTATCAGATCAATACTGTACTGCAATCCACACTCGAATGTTTATACGATCAAACATGCATCAACATAATACAAATCAATTATGGACATGCTATTGACGAATCCAAATTTCCTATTCTTAACTCAACCATAAATACAATCAGCGAGACGGTAGGAAAAAGTACTTTCTCCTTGAGTTTTTGTTAACACATGTTTCTAGATTGAATCCATTGTCAATCGACTGATGGTTGATAGTTGGCTGACGAATGTAAACTTTTCAGCCTATTTCGAAGCATGTGCTCCATCGTTTTGCATCTACAAATATACTCAGCATCATAGTTTCAACTATCTGATCACTCTCATTGTTGGCATCTTCGGGGGACTTACAACAGCATTACGGTTTTTCATTCCCCTATTTATCCTACTTTATCGAAAAGTGAAACAACGCTTAGTGGGCGAGTACACGTTCACCTTCTATTAAAAAAATATTAAAAAGAAGTGTATATTCGATTAGGAATTGTTGAGAATCTATTTCTCTCTTAGTGAATAGAGTCTTTGAAAATCTATCTTTTATCTTTTCAATGACGCATGAATCATGAGCTGTTGTCTTTCTTTCATGACCACAGAACTGGAATTTTTTTGCTATTCTGATCTATGTAGAAGCTTTAGTGAATTGAAAAGAAAATATTCCCCGAATTTTTCCACTTTCTCCTTTGTTAATACTCAGACAATAACAAGAATTGAAAACACGTGTGAACGCATAAAAAAGCCAGAAATGATCGTTTTTCTTTGATACTGGAAAATTCTGATTATGTGCAAAAGGCAACCATTTTCTTTTTGTTTTTTATACGTTTACACGTATTTTCAGCAATTTTTAACTACTAAGATATAATATATAGTTGTTCTTTTCAGCTGATAAGACTTTCAGCTGTTTCGTATCTTTCTCAGGCTTAAAAATATCAGTTTCTGTTTTAACAGGCACCAGCACAACACCAGATACCAACACAGATGTAGTCACACTCATCCAACGAGTTCGAGCATTTCTTGTCTCATACAATTTATTCTTCAGAATCAATTCCGATGAATTTCAACTAAGAGTGCAACGTCAAATGACAATATTCTACCTTGTTGTTCTTACGACGACGCTCATCCTTGTTTTTCTCGTATTAGCCATGCCATTGCAAAGAAAAATAGTATCGGTGTCGTCACCTTCTCTTGTTCATTATTACCGTCTTAAGAGTATCACAAATCTTCAATGTTCTTGCTCACGTCTAGCCATTCCATACTCATCGTTTCTGTCATTGAAGATGCCCACTTTTCATCAAGTGTGCTCATCGGACTTTGTCTCAATGAAATGGATTTCACTCATGTTTACCCCGGACATCGACCAATATGTATCTGACACGATTTTGCAGGCCACAATGCCTTATTCCCGTATGACTGGATATCCTCCGACAGACTTTCGATCGATTGCCACCTATCAATTTCAACTTCTAGCTGGATTTTGTCAATTGTCAAATTCAACTATCGTCGCTGCGTTAGAACAGTTGGCAACACAAAACTTTGTCAATGCTCTTCTTCTATCTCAACTTCAATTCGATAATCAAATAAATTCACTTTTTGATCAGCTGAAACAAACCACAGCCACCACGTTTCTCGCTAGTCTCCGTTTGATTCGAGCATATATGCACAACAACGCCCTTCTCACCATTTCAGCAAGCAACTGGCAGTTTGGACCAGGCAAGATAATTCCATTCGCGACTGTTCACACGAAACCCGTTGCCTATGATACACCTATAGCAAATTGCTCTTGTGCTCTCACACCACTCTGCGTCCAACCAGCGCAAATCTACGATAATGTCATCCTTCCCGGCCTAATGGTTGGCTGTTCCCCACTTGAAGCTCTTCTTCAATCGACGCTCGAACTTTTATACAATCAAACACTTGTCGATTTCATAGCAAACAGTGGTGATACTACATTTACAGCTTTGACGACAGTGACTCGATACCAACCCAATCTAACAACAGTTGAATTAATGTTGTCTCAACTCATGGTGGAGCAATGGACACCAGCAATAAACTTGACATCTTATGACAGTTACTATGCTCAATGTTCGCCATCATTGTGCACATATACGTACACTGGCCGACGAGATTTACTAGACAGTATTACAAGTCTCATCGCATTTTCCGGAGGCTTTTCGGTCGGTTTGAAGATTGTCATGCCTTTTCTCATCAGACTTGTTGGCCTGGTCAAGCAAAGACGAATGTTTATTCGTATAGTTGCTCAGTAGTGAATGCAATCATAATACAGTCGGATGATAATCTCGTAATATATCGAAGAACTTAAAAACTAAAGAAAGAAAAGTAGGCGATAAGAGAAAACGGACTGATTCTCTTTCAAAAAACCTTTGTTTCTATTTTTTTTGTTGTTTCATTCCTATCTGAGCTGTAAGTAGGCATTAGTGGTGGAGCTACTTCTGGAGGCGATGGAGAGAGCGCGTCTTGATGATTCTTGGACAGATTATTGTAGCAGTTCAGTCGCTGTCGTAATTTCTCTTTGGAGTGTCTGACATTCGCTTTACTCGAGCATGCGTTATGAATGTTCCTGCTTTCGGTCCTGATATCCAAAGTTATTCAAATGATGTTAAGGAGTACTTTTGGAAAAAATGCAAAACTATACCTAAAACGATTTTCAAGAATAATCGGAAATATTAAACAAGTTGTACCGTCTTGCATGAATTCCGTGAGATTTATTTTCAAGAGACAGCGAGTTACAAACAATGATTTACCTATTTAGAACACGTTACAAGCGTTGTCGCTTTCTGCGAAAAAATCTTCCAAACTTCTCAGTTGAATGTAGAGAAAGAAAATGTTTTTCTCAAAAAACTAGGGTCGACAGTATTAATTAGTTTTGAGGAGGTCTGCAAAATTGTTCGCTTCGCGACGGATTCTTTTGAGAGAGCTTTCTGTAAATTAAAAGATTCATTCGGCAAACGTTCGATTTATAAATATCGGTACGTGATGAATTCGAAGTCTTTTCCTCACTTTTTCAATTGTCGGATCAATATCTACACTCATTCGGATACAGTAGGAATTCTTCTTCGTGCAATTCTAATCATCTCGAGCAGCTCTGCTTGTGAAGTCAACGATAAACACAAACAGTTATTATACTCTCAAAGATGCTAGAAATCTTGAGACTGAGTTCCCCTCCCACCTCCGGCAAAATTTCTAGCTTTACTACTAGTAGACGTGTTAGGTCGAACTGGCAAATTTTTCGACGGCGTCTTCGGTTAATATGTCTAGCTCTAAGCCAAATCAGAAAAATTTCAGCTTTTAATATTTAATCTTATATATGTGCTATGTTCTCACTTTTGCTTACGCGTGAAAAGATTTGTATGTATGTCTTACGTATCTACTGCTTTCTTTCTGTTGTAGTTCTGTCATTTCTGTGTAATAAACGATAAGAAAAAACTGTTGTTTATCCTTCACAACCCTCAATTAGTGTCAAAAGAAACCAAACCAAGGGGGAAACGGCGGATTGTGTACTCCCGGGATTGTTGGGATTTTTTTGTACTCCACGGATTTTTTTCGTACTCTTGGGATTTTTTTTATTGCTCTCCAAAGCTTGATATGGCTACATGATATTACCATTTAACCTCCTGAATCAAACCATGGAATCTTAATACTAACTATCTGATTCAAAGGTGCTTCCCGAATAATAACTTTTTCAAAGACAATATATATATGTAGGGACTTTATTCCCTTGACTGTAGTCAGGGTCTAAATCCCGAAAATGACTGTATGTTTACGTGTTTGTCCGCAGGCACGCATTCCGTTAATCAGATTTCACGACTTCTGGAAAAACAGCTAATCAAATTCCATGATCTCTGTGAAAGTAGCCAATCAGATTTCAGGACTTGTGGAAAAGCAGCCAATCAGATTCCATGATCTCTGTGAAAGTAGCCAATCAGATTTCACGACATGTGGAAAAGCAGCCAATCAGATTTCAGCAACGCAAGCAAGGCGACCAATCAGATTTCAGGACTTCTGGAAACGCAGCCAATCTAGACATGCACCAGTTTCAGTCATGACCGATGGACTGGGTACCAGTCGGACTAGGTATACAATCACTTGAAGGGTATCTTTGGGTCCTAAAGTCCTACATTAAGGGGGTACCCTTAGGTCCTCAAGTCCTATATTATGGGGATATCCTCAGGTCCTCAAGTCCTATATTAGAAGGATACCCATAGGTCCTCAAGTCGTATATTAGGAGGGTACCCATAGGTCCTCAAGTCGTATATTGGGAGGCTACCTCTGGAACCTCTAGTCCTATATTGGGAGGGTACCCATAGGTGCTCAAGTACTACAGTACAGGACATCCCTAGGTTGTCAGGTCCTATACTATAAGGGTAACCTGAAATCCTCAGACTACTACTTAAACGAAATTGTGGTGTCAAAGCTAATTAAATTTTTTATGGTAACCTCTTAAAGACAATTTTTCTGATACGCATTATACATGAGTTCAGAAAATTTTCTAATGGATTTTTTCACTTAAAAGAGGCATATTTTTCAAAAATAATGATGTTTTATAAAGTTTGACCAAAGGTTTTCGGGATCAGGGAATCCGATTCTACGAGTGATTTCTCGAAATTTTTGAAAAATTTTTTTTTCGGGTCACTCAGGGAAGCCTTATTTTGAGGAAATAACGATATTTTATAAAGTTTGACTAAAGGTTTTCGGGGTCGGGGAATCCCATTCTACGAGTGAAATTTCGAAATTTGCTCAAAATAAGGTTTTCCTAAGTGCCGCCGAAGAAAAAAAAATTTTTGAAAATTTCGAAGTTTCACTCGTAGAATCGGATACCCTGACGCCGAAAACCTTTGGTCAAACTTTATAAAATATCGTTTTTTCCGAGAAATATTTTCTTTTATAGAGTTAGAAGTTTTCCGTTACCAGTTACCGTTACCGAGTAATGCAGAGTTACCGTTACCCGGGGTAACGGTAATTTCCCACTCCTAGTTAAAACTGATTGCTAATGCAAAATACTATCTCATACGTCATATAACAAACGAATCATTTCTTTATCTGGCCATCTCTTCTTTAGCAGTGTCACCATATGATAATGGAAAAAAATTTAACTAGTATTTCACTGAATATTTCTGTTGAATACATAAGGGTATTGTTACGAATTTGAAGAAAAGGTAATAAATTATAATGTCTCTACAGTATATAGTGGAATCCTTCTGAAGTAGAATGAAGTAAGGTGAAGTACGACTGAAGTACGTGGAAGTACCGATGAAGTACGTGGAAGTACCAGTGAAGTACGTGGAAGTACGAGGAAGTACTTCATTGCTGAAGTATCGGTTTTTCCCCCTTGGTTATACACCATTAGAATCGCCATTTGAAGGCGAACAAAAGTATGCATCGTTTTCTTCCATTAACGGTTTTGCGATTGAGAATACTCACTGTTATTCTAATTGTAGAGGTTAACATGGAAATTCGGCCCGTAAATCTCGATTTTCTCAACTCGAAACCAATTATTAAGCAACATAAATATCATATACGGAATCAGCATCAAGAATTGAGTCGAAAAACGTATGTTTTATTACAAAATTAATTTTCATCAAAAATCAGCCCTGAGGGGGATCACAGGCAAAATTTATAAAATAACGAGCTGTAAGGGTATACAGGGTCGATTTTCGGTGAAAGTTAATTTTTAATAAAACATACGTTTTCGACTCAATTCTTGATGCTGATTCCGAATATGATATTTATGTTGCTTAATGATTGGTTTCGAGTTGAGAAAATCGAGATTTACGGGCCGAATTTCCATGTTAACCTCTACAATTAGAATAACAGTGAGTATTCTCAATCGCAAAACCGTTAATGGAAGAAAACGATGCATACTTTTGTTCGCCTTCAAATGGCGATTCTACTGGTGTATAACGATTGTAGAAAAGTTTAAAAACCAAGAAGAAGATAGGTCTACAAAGGAGATGACTCACTTCGTCGAGTGCCTGTCCTCGCCAAAATTATGGAACACAGTCATCCTATCTTTTATAATTCAAAAATATATAAGTAGACTCAATTTTTGCTATGCGCACACCTTACGCTTGACTTGCAAAATGGCTAATACTGGCAAGAGGGATGTGAGTGTCCTTCAGATAAACGACCCCTGAGCAATTTTCAATCGCTTTCATTTATAAAAATTTCTATCTCGAACAAATTAGAACTTCATCCTAGATAGAATGACGCAGAAAATTCTGTCGAAAAACAAAAAAATGCTTTGACTACTTAGATCCCTGAGGGAGTATACAGAGATTTTCAAAAAAAAATTTTGTCACAAAATCAATTGCTAATCATTCAGGACGATAATAGAGCTTTGGACTCTGATCATAACCATATGTCCAAAGTTTACCAATAGTTTTAATTTGGCGATATAGTATTGACCTATTGTGGTGATTTATTGACCCTAGCGGTTCCTTTATATGCGACTAAGTTACCATTGATAATGGAATTTCTGCATATGGTTATGACCAGGGCCCAAAGCTCTATCATCTTGAATGATTAGCAATTGATTTTGCGATAAAATGTTTTTTTGAAAAATCTCTGTATACCCTCTCAGGGATGTAAGTAGTCAAAGCATTTTTTCTTTTTTCGACAGAATTTTCTGCGTCATTCTATCTAGGATGAAGTTCTAATTTGTTCGAGATGGAAATTTTTATTAATGAAAGTGATTGAAAATTGCTCAGGCGTCGTTTATCTGAAGGACACTCATTTCCCTCTTGCCAGTATTAGCCATTTCTTAGGTCAAGCGCAGCTTTTTTTTTCCAATTTTTTTTTACCATTTTGTAAAGAATTAAAAGTTACGTAACAGATCACAAACTCAGTCTAGGGTCTTCTATTTGGGAGGTACGGCTGCAGATATACTACCAAAACTCAACGCTCCTAAACTCATAAAAATATGTCAAGTTTCGTCGTTATTAGTCTACAGAGTTGATATACCATATTTTAAATATCTTGTTTTATTCAGTTGATAAAAGCCTATCTTTTGGTATATTGTATGAAAAAATTCTCTGCCTTATTGAAGTATAAACCTAGTGAACATTGATGGACCAATTTTTCTCATAGTAAATGTTAGTGCTGAAAAGTTGGTATTGGCTAATTTTTCTACAGAACACTGAAATGAGCTAAAATTTTGGGTTTGGTGGTTTCAGGTCATGATCTATCGAATGCACATAAAAAATTAAAAATCTAAAATTGTTCGAGTGCTTCGATTGCTTGATGGTCTCATGGACCGTCTCTTAAAACCAAAACTTATTGATTCATATGGTGGCGAACAAACCATGGTAACACCAAAAGTTGTTAATTCATATGATCCAGATTCGTTTGTTTGAATTTTAAAAGTATGACGTTATCAAGTAACAACAAACAATACTATTGGGATTGAGAATTGAGTCAATTATTTAACGATTTTATTTTCTCCTGATTTTTTGTTTGTTGTAACAATTAGACTTTTTTTAGATTTTTTTTATTTAAACTTTATTGTAAAATCGTTTTTGTTTTATGGAACTTATTTTCTTGTTTAACTTTTAATAAGTAATACACTCCAGCTTAGACATATCTTCATTTTTTATTATTCAATAGAAGAATTGTTTATTACTATTAATATTATTAATTTATATAAATTGAACATAGATATCATTTTATTTCTAATATATATGCACATGATAGACAAAATAGTTTTTTCGACATAAGAATTTGAGTAAAAGAAATCTGTTAAAGATTGAAAATAATTCGAGTTGATTAAATAGTCTTCGTGAAGAAAATGAATGTTTTCGTAAATATTAATAAATCAATCGACATTAATAGATAATATATATTAAATAAAATGAATAGGAAGATTTTTTTTGTTATGACGTTAAGATCGAAATTGATAAAATATTAAAAGAATAAAATGTGGAAAAGAAAAATTTTTTAAATAAAATTCTAAAAAAGTAATTTAAAATTGTTGATATAGAAGATTAATGCATTTATCGCTCAATTAAGAATAAAATATTAATCTTTAAATTTTATTTTCGGTCATATTTATTTATTCTTTTCTATCTTTTATACAAATTTTTAATGTTTAATTTTTGTTATGGGCCATGAAAAGAAAATTTATTTATTATTTCGAATGTTGTATACAATTCCATATTACCCAAAATATATTTATCAATATTTGGTTTAATATTAACTTTGTTATCAAAGATTCTCTGATTAACTTTAAATATTTAAGTTTTTTTAACCATTTGAATCATACATTATTATCTCACAGATAAAATTGCTAATGAAAACAATAGATCTATATATTTTTCATTCTTTTGTCTGGTTAAACGACGTATATGATTTGATCTTTTAAAATAAAATATCTTTATCACACGTGCTTATTTTAAAAAGAAATAATTCTTATAGATAAATATTAAACGAAACTAATCATAATTAAAGAACGAGAGAAATCGAAATCGAAAACAAACAAATTTATGTTAAATAGAAAAATTTCTTGTGTTTTTCATTTGTTTGTTTTTAGAATTATTTAATTAATATAAAAAACAATTTTTAACTTTATAAATAAAATATTTTAATTTTTATCTTTTAGAAAATAAAATTTACATTTCATTAAAATAAAAAATATTTAAATTGTTATTTAAATAATTTTTAAATAATTGATCAAATTTATTTTATTAGAAAAATCGAAACAAATAAATAAATAAAATATTTTAGATAAATAAATTAATTTATTAAATAGAAATTTAAAAAATAAAATTACAAATAATTTCTATAAACAATTTTATTAATTATCTCAAATTGACAAAATCATTGAATATTTAAATATATTCCGTTCAAACCTCTATAAGATTTTTTTTATCAATCAACTTCATTACCAAACCAGACAACAATTTGGAAACACGTGTTTAAACGCGATACTCTGAAACCGTGATAGTGATTAATTCACGCGAAAAAAAAACTCGAAAAACGCCGTTTTTGCCGTTTAATCTTCTTTCACTTTTAGAGCGTGAAAACGGTGAAAAATTGAAAAAATAAGTGTTAAAACGCGTATTTCCAAATTGTTATCTGCTTGAGTAGCTTAAAAAATGAAAAGATTTTATTATTTTGAAGAATATTATTTTTCTCTTAGATATATATTTAAAAAGTAGGCGTTTGATATGTTTACTCTCTTCAATAAAATCTATATAAAACTAATAAATTAATAATAAAATATTTGATTATCTTTATTGAAAATTGAAGTCAACATAACAATTTGTTGTAAATCATCAAAGAAATTTTTCCCTATAATTTTATAGAATTTTAATATAATGAAAAAAAACGAAATTTTTTAGAAAATTTCATCATTTCAGTTTTCCAAGCCGATGAACATAATTGAAAATAAATTATTTTTCAATTAAATATATTCTTGAAACTTTTATCAAGAATTTCGATTTTTTTTTAATCTTTTTAAAATAATAAAAATTTTATTATTTAACAAAAACTAATTCTTCAAAATAAAATCTAATTTAAAACGATAAACAATTGTTAATTTATATCTTATCAATATTAGATTTATTTTGTTAATATTTATTCAAAGAATAAATTTAATTAACTTTAATTCATCTCAATATCTCAGGGTTGCCAACTCTGAAGGTGTCGAATGGGGTACACATGAGGTACATTTTTTCTCCAAATGGGGTATATTCGTGGGGTACGTTATTTTTTCAAAAATCAAAGATATGCCATGAAAAATTGGTTAAAAAAACGCGTTGTGCTTTTCTGATCGGTACTGCCCATGTAATCAAAACATGGCAAGACATGATGTAATTTACATCATTTTTATGAATTTTTTTCAAACAAAAATGATGACCAACATAAAAAAAACGCGATTTCAGATGATGAAAGCGACATAATCTTTGAGGTTTTTTAAACGGCATGCCAT
>JAJEKB010021225.1:1412770-1518681 GCA_022393335.1 Macrotrachela quadricornifera | reverse complement strand
AGCGACATAATCTTTGAGGTTTTTTAAACGGCATGCCATGTTTTTACAATTTACACTCATGACAATGATGACTTTTACATGAAAGTCATGCAATGAATATCATGAAAATCATTAAAATATCATCAAAATCGCGCAGTATATGGCATTTATCAGTGCCATATCTTATGTATTCAAAACATGGCAAAAAATGATGATTTCATGTGAAAAACACGAAGTTACATTTTTATGGTAAAACCAACATAAAAATCGATGCTTTTCATTTTCATCGATTAGAATGAAAAATTTCACCAGTTGCATTTGATGATTTCGATTTTTAATCAAAGTCATCAAGTGACATTGATTTTTAATCAAAATCATCAAATGCAACTGATGAAAATTCTCACTTTAATCGATGATAATGAAAAACATCGATTTTTACGACGGTTTCATTATAGAAAATATCATTTTTCCGATTTTTTAGTTACATGGGTATATACTATCCCTGGGTGCTTACCAATCTATCTATCTATCTAACTATCTATTTACTTACGCACTTACTCATCTATTGAAGTACCTAACTGTCTAATCATCTATCTATTTAGCTAATCTCTCTATCCATGTACTTATCTACTTATTTATTTGTCTATTTATCTGTAGATAAATAGATAAATGAATAGGTAGATAGATACATAGATACATTCATCTATCTGTCCACCTATTTGTCTGTCTATTTACCTACCTATCCATGTATGTTTCTACCTATGTATCTAACAATCCAACTACACACCTATTTATATCTATCTATCTATTTATTTATTTATTTCTCAATCTACGTATCTATCCATCCATCTACGTATGTATCTATTTATCTGCCAATTAATATCTCGATTTACGGATCTATCTATCTACCTATCTCCCTACATATGTCTCTTTCACACATCATTTGAAACGTATGAAACGAGAACTTCAATTATAATACGACTGAAATACATTGTGGCGTCGATTCACGAAATGAAACCAAAAATAAAATGAGTTTCAGTAATGTCCTTCTCGACTCACATGTAGACTTAGCTGGCATACTTTGATTCGGTCTTTATTCAAAGATCAAGTTTACTGCGCTGCACACAGTGGTTATCGGCTAAAACGGGAATTGCTTTATCTTAGTTCACCACCTATCTTTTCTACTCAATATATAACTCATTTACTAATTTTAATCAACGAATTGAATGAAATAAAAGAAACTCAAGCAGGTCAGAACAGAAAAACTATTAAAGCAGCGCAGGGGTTAAACGAATTGAAAGCGAAAAGGAACTAAAAAGAGAAAAAGAGACTAAAACGCTTGAAGTAAAAGAGGTAAAGAGACTGCAATGGGTAAAAAACCTAATGGCATTAAAGCATCTAGAATAGATATAAAGACTAAATCAACTAAAGAGTTTGTAAGGATTGAAAATACTAAAAGGAGTGAACGAACTCAAAACGCTTAAAATCAGAAAGCAGAGCAAAATAGTTAGAAACTCTGAAGACACTAAAGACAGCAAATTTCTCTAAACAGTAGAAGAAAATAAGACAAGAGAGAGTAAAGGGACTAAATATACAAGAATTGTAGGACGCAAAAGGAGCATACGAAGACAAAACGCACTAGCAAGACTAAAGGCAATTAGAACAGTAAAAAAGCTACATGACTTAAAGGAGAGACACCAATGCAATTAAAAAATAAAAAAAATAACATTTTTTCTGATCAAATACATATAAAAATCGATGTTTCCCATTTGTATTGATTAAAATGAAAATTTTCATCAGTTGCATTTCATGAATTTAATTTTTAATCAAAATTATCAAATGACTTTGGTTAAACATTGATTTTTAATTAATGTCATTTGATGATTTTGACTAAAGATCAATGTCACTTGATGACTTTGATTAAAAATCAAAATCATCAAATGTAACTGATGAAAATGAAAATCAACGATTTTTATGCCAGTTTCATCAAAAAAATGTCATTTTTTTCGTGTTTGTTACATGAAAGTCATCAATTTTTTGTCATGTTTTGATTACTTGGGTAGAGTAAGAAAGTTAATTTCTGCTAGAAAACAGAGGCATAAGATTTTGTGTGTTCTCACACATAGAGCTTTCTCTAGAAAACATTGAAAAGGGTATTTGTAAAGACAGATGTCGACATGAAGTCTAAACTAATCATTTTCCTGGTGAATTTTTTAAAAAACATCGTGACACATGATGTATTTCACACCAAAGTCATTCGATGAAAACGATGATAAAGTAATGAAAGTAATCTAATGATTTTGATTTTTCCGTAGTAATCAAAATCATGCGGTGAAAATGATGTAAAAGTAATCAAAACTAATGTAATGATTCTGATATTCTCAGATAATCCAAGTCATGGATGAAACTTGTGCAAAAGTGATGAAAATAATCTAATGATTTTGATTTTTCCGAAGTAATCAAAATCATCCAGTGAAAATGATGTCAAAGTAATGAAAATAATGCAATGATTTTGATTTTTCCGAAATAATCGAAGTCATCGAATGAAAACGATGTAAAAGTAATGAGAATAATGTAATGATTTTGATTTTCAGAAGTAATCAAAGTCATCGGATGAAATTAATGTAAAAGTAATGAAAATAATGTAATGATTTTGATTTTTCCGAAATAATCAAAGTCATCGAATGAAATTGATGTAAAAGTAATGAAAATAATGTAATGATTTTGATTTTTCCGAAGTAATCAAAATCATCGGATGAAATTGATGTAAAGGTAATGAAAATAATGTAACGATTTTGATTTTTCCCAAGTAATCAAAATCATCGGATGATATTGATGTAAAAATAATGAAAGTAATGTGATGACTTTGGTGACTTTTGAGAGAAGTAAAGTCATGCAATTTTTTTGATGAAAATTTTAAAAATCACCATTTAAATGGTGAAAATTTTGAAAATAACCATTTACATGAAATGTGTTTGGTTTTTTAGTTACATGGGTGATTTGCTATTTTGTTTTCTCCTTTGATGTCGACGGATGAGTTAATGAGTTCATTGTTGTTTATCTAGTCAAGTTACAATCTATAGTATTTTTTCAGTCTTTCGAGCGCAAACATAAACGAATAAACGAAATAGTTCAAAAGTAGAGTAATAGGGATACGTTGAAGGAGAAAATCGGATTTGTGATTTTCAAATTTAGGCAGAATTTTTTGAGTTTCACTGGATTTCGCTGAATGTCAAAGGAAATTTTTGCAAAATGAGTATTATCTAAGCATTATATTCTAAATCATCTTCCGTAGTATTGTTGCAGTGAACATCAATAGCATCAATTTGAGCACATTTTCGATATTATTGACCAAGATATTTTTCGAGCTATTTTTTGATTTCTCGATGGAAATGCGATATTCAAATAAGTTTTGAAATTTAGTGATCAAAATTTTATTTTCTTGGGAACTCACAAGACTTCCCAGATCGAACGTTACGACGAACGTAAACAGGGGTAAACGTCCGTACACGCTAGCGTAAACGACCGTAAACGCCATAATTACGATCGTAAACGCGTCGTAAATCATCCATTTGGCATGCCCCGTATTACTGCCGTGTCACGCCGTGTAGTAAACGACGAAATACGAATATCGTATACGATGGAAAACGGGCTGTAAAACGACCGTATTTTTCCGGATTACGATTGTAAACACCACCGTTTACGACCGTATTTCACAGTACACCACCGTACTTGATATCAATACAATATCAAATCAGCTACAAGCCTTCCAATCACAATCAGCTAATCTAAACCCTCTCGACCTGCTTTAACAACTGAATTACCCTTCGATTACCCTTGTATTTCATTTGGATTACATCTAGATTTCACCTGGATTGCAATAGATTTCACCTAGATGACGCTTGGATTACATTGGATTACACCTGGATTATACTCGGATTACATCTGGATTGCGCTCGGATTACACATGGAATACACTGGATTACACATGGATTACATCTGGATTACACTAGATTACGCTCGGATTACACTCAAATTACATCTGGATTACACTCGGATTACATTTGGCTTACATTTGGATTACACATGGATCACACTCGAATTAATCTGGATTACAGTCGGATTGTAGTTGGATTTCACAATATTAAACCTGGATTACACCCGGATTGCACCTGAATTAAGTCAGGATTGGATGCGGATTACACCTAGATTGCATTGAATTTCACCCGTATCACAGCCGGATTGCACCTGCATTAGACCCGAATTTCACCTGTATCAAATCTGGATTAAGCCCAGATTGTATTGGATTCCATTTAGATTGCTAAATTTCGAAAATTTCTCTAAAATTTTTTGCGAAAAAAGTCACTTACTTATATACACTGAGCCACAGCAAAACAAAACGGTGAATGAATCCTGAACAAAATCTGGATTACTAGATTACTAGATTACTAGATTTTTATGATTTATCTAAAATTTTTTTTACGAAAAAAATCACTTACTTATATACACTGACCCACAGCAAAACAAAGCGGTGAATGGATGCTGAACAAAATCTGGATTACTAGATTACTAGATTACTAGATTTCTATGATTTATCTAAAATTTTTTTTACGAAAAAAGTCACTTACTTATATACACTGAACCACATCAAAACATAGCGGTGAATGGATGCTGAACAAAATCTGGATTATTAGATTTGAAAGATTTATCTAAGATTTTTTTTACGAAAAAAGTCACTTACTTATATAGACTGACCCACAGCAAAACAAAGCGGTGAATGGATGCTGAATAAAATCTGGATTACTAGATTTCTAAGATTTATCTAAGATTTTTTTTACGAAAAAAGTCACTTACTTATATACACTGAACCACATCAAAACAAAGCGGTGAATGAATGCTGAACAAAATCTGGATTATTAGATTTGCAAGATTTATCTAAGATTTTTTTTACGAAAAAAATCACTTACTTATATACAGTGACCCACAGCAAAACAAAACGGTGAATGGATGCTGAACAAAATTTGGATTATTAGATTTCCAAGATTTATCTAAGAATTTTTTTTTCACAAATAACATATGGCAATAGACCGTCAGTTAAATTGACAATTGTTTGTTTTCGTAACTGATTATTTCTTGATGTACGTTGTTGTTCACTATAATATTCAGCCCTCTTCATTGTCTCTCAAAGCTCTGGATTTATTGTACCTACATAAGTAGAAATTATGCAACAGAAATATCGTGAACTTATATATTACCTTTTCTGAATATCAATTAGAAAAAAAAATCACTTTCTATTAAAAAACCAAAAGAGAAACATTTCGAAATTTTAATAAAAGACATTTCACATGCATATTTTTTGGAATACGAGATATTGAACACTTGCTCAAAATCTTTTTGGAAAAACTGTCAGATATTAATTTGTTTAACTTATAAACCATAGTACTTTCGATCGAACCAAATGCAGTGTCAAACGAAATATGTCATTTAATAGCAGCAAAAGGTGAGCCTCTATTAATCTCTATAATACTTACATTTTATTTATTATAAACCCACTAGAAAAACCTGTGTCACTTTATTCTTCCTGAAATATTCTTGATTTTTGCAAAATTTAGAATTGTATATTTTCTGTCCTTGTTCTGTTTACTAAAAATTTTCAGATTGTATTCTGTATACATTAAGAGTACATGGTTTCTTTCCCGTCATTGAATACAATGATTTGTTGAGTTGTGTTTGTTAAAATCCAGAGTGGACCTGTTACGATGGTACGATGCCATTGTTTAATGTAGTCTGTCTGGTATCTCGACTCTAATCAATATTCTCAATGCAGTAATGATCCAGTACTGAAGATGACATTGATAGAAATACAAATCTCCTGAAACATAATTTAATAATTTAAAAAAAATATTTAAAAAAGAGTTTAAACCGGTATGAGTATGAAAGAATTAAATAAATGAAATGCTTTTTAATTTTATTTCTCATTTTTCTAGAAATTTATCTTCTGTATGTGTAAACTTATGATAAACTCAATAACTTCCCTCATCTCTTTAACATGCATTCAATATTTCGACATTTGATAACGAGGAGTACATATTTGTCTTAAACAATACCTCGCTAGATGGGTTTTCTATTGGCCGCAGAGCATCAGTATTTCACACTAGTTACACTTTGTTTATAATGGGTTTCAATCAATATAAAAAGTTGTGTCGTTTTTAAAAAGTGAGAAATGAAATTAGATTAAAATCAAAGATTTTGACTGATTATAATCAAATGTGAACCACTCATAATCAAATAGTGCTCATTTAAACTTATTTATAAAATGAAACAAAATTGAACGTCTATAAATTATACGGTCTATATGGATACAAAATAATCAAATATTGATATGCAGCTTTATCATACAAGCTAATGTCGAAATCTTTTCAAACCTTTATCAATATGCTTTTCTTTATAAATAGTTCAGCAGACACACGCAATCTATTCGACAGTATTAGTTGCAAAAAGGAAAAATCTCGTAAAAGACCTTAAAAAATTAACGCATTGTAGAGTTCGCTAAAAAGATATTGAATATATTAATATTGTTATAATTTTTTATCATGTTCAATGTAGAAGCTCGAGCGAAATTTTTATGTAAGTAAAAACGCTTTTTGAAAATATTGGTTAGACATACATTAACCGTATGATATTCATAACAAAATAACCAAAAGTATGCATAAATGAAAACTTTCTTATGAAGTAGTGATACAAATTACAAACTGTATTAATTAATACTTTTGCAACTTTTATCAGGTTTCGAAACAGTGTTGGGAAACTCAAATCTTTCAGATACTAAATCCTAGCTTTCTCATTCTAGTCGATGAGCGTGGGTTATCAATGTTAACAACTGTTTACAGATGCATACGAAGTAGAACTCTGATTTCACATGAGATAGATATACTTAGCTTCTATAGTAATTTATGATAATATTTAAACGCTGTTTACTGTAATCCGGTTATTACGTCAGTCGCGAACGACGAACATATACCGCTATAGTTTATTATTATCGTAATATAGCGTGAAGCATCGTATATGATTGCCGTAAACAGTAAGTACATACAGTTGGCTGTTACGGCTTTTTACGACAACATCCGAATACCGTTTACAGTGACCGTATTGTCACCTTTGTTGCAAACGATGGATATTTACTGCTATAGTTTACTATTATCGTAATTTTCCGTAAAGCATCGCATATGATGGTTGTAAACAGTTACCGTGAACAGCAGCCGTTTTCTGCCGTATTTGATAGGTGTACGGTCGTTTACGGCCAGGCAACATTGACCTGGGTATGACTTTCATTGATTTGTTTGTTGTACTTATCTAAATCAGATTGTGATTTATCTTTCATCGATTTCAGACTTGAAGACTATGATTAAAAATTTACAGTATTTCATTAAAAAACATGTTTATAATAATTCAACTTACAATGTATAAAGAATCTTTTAAACGGTAAAGAAAATCGTTTTGAAACATTGTTAACTGTGAATATAAATCTAAAGAAAATACAAAAGTTATATATTATCGAACGTGACGGACGTATAAATTATTTTAAAGTAATAGAATAAGAAAAACAGATCTAGAGAGAGAGAGAGAAGAAAAGAGAGACTACGAATGTAAAAATGTGCCTGAAAGAGAAACAACGAATACTATTCTGTGTATAATAGAAAATGATAAATAGTGCATAAAGTCACAAATGTAGTGTACATTTCTAATAAAGGAGAAGGATTTATCTAAATAAGTGACTCACCTAGATTCTGTTCAGCACTTGATGAAATCATTCCTTTTAATTCATAAACATGAAATCGATAAGATTCTCATACTGAAGAATTATTTCCAATTTGATTAATAAAATAAAAATTTTGTTTTCATATTTCACGTAAAAATTTTTTCATTAATATAAGCATTTCAATTAATTTGTCTTCTCTAACTCATCATTTCTTGGAGAAATCATAAAGGTGTTGAATAGCAATTATCTAAATGACAATCATAACATATGGTTGTAACTAAACGTGTATATTCTTTCATATAATCGCATAGTGCAGAATAACCTTCACGTTTTGATTTAAAACGAAGGTGAAGTAAATTAAAACATAGCATGAAATTTCTCCAAAGATAAATCTCTTCTTCTAGATCAGCAAAACATCTTAGTGAATTATCATTCACAGCTTATCCATTATATGTCATAATATGTGCTTGATAATTAATATCATATTCAATTTAATTCTTAATTGGATTAGGATGTTGAAATGCTTTATTTGGATAATAAAAATAATTTCCAACAAAAGGTGTTGATGGACATTAGATTTTTCTATATTTAGGTTCATCATTTGAAAAGAAAATCATAATAGCATGATCGAATATAATTATTAATTGATTGTATTAAATTTTCACTTTATCTTCAAAGAAATTTTTATTTAAATGTTTTAAACGATTCAATAATTCATCACATATAGCTTTTATCCACTCATCTTTTGTTGTAAAATGTTTTCTTTTATAGAAAAAATTCATTCAGCTAATTTAAGGTAAACACGTTTCGTTCAAAGACATTTTTGCTTGATCAGTTTCAAGAGAATTGTCATTGTCGTATAATGGTTTATCAGGACAGTTGACTAATTGAAATAGTATTTTCGAATTGCTTCATTTGATAAATTTTCATCACAAATAAAATATTCTGATCAATGATAAGGAGAAAATTGTTCATCAATTAAACAATTACAAATTAATAGTGAATAATGTTCTTTTATTTACAATGGATCCTTTTGATAATAGTTTAGTTCCATTTGCATTACGAGTGAGTTGTAATAAAATTGGATCAAGAAGTGAAGCTGACTTTAAATGTGAAAAATTAATTTCATTATATACAGATTCTAAATGATCATAAAGTGATGTTCAATCATTTTTTGCATGGTTACAAACAAGATCAGTTATAGAAAACATTTTCCATTTTGTTAAACATACAATAAACTAAATTTTTTGTTTATTCATGTATTGCATTGGGTAATAGATTTAATTTTTAATGATCTGTTATGGAATATGATGAATTTAAAATATTCCCAGATCAAACAATACGGACCATTTCCGACAGGAAAGTCCCGAAAATTGCTGGAATGTGGAAGCAGTATCCTCACCGAAAAGTTTTCGGTATTTTCCCGATGATTTTTTGGCCGGTTACTGTCGGAAATTGACTGAAATCCACGGGAACAAAATCCAACAAATTTCCAGTTGGAATACTGCTTCCACATCCAGCTATTTCCGATGCTTTCCTGCAGGATTTGGCAGCCGTAATCTCCAGCCTGGGTAGTTTAAAGCAACACTTCAAACCTATTTTGTCAAGGATTAGTGGTGGAACCACCAGTAGGACTAGGTGAGGCCAAGCCCTGCCTAGAAAGTTTTGCTGAAATAGAGCTCTCAGCTAAGCTTTTATATGTCATTATAATTTACTATGAAAGATAAAAGTTCTTTCTCCTTTTCTTCTCTATAAAGAAGCACATTTAGCTATACTTTATGTTTGAATCGATAATCTAACACAAGATCTTCAATTTTTCAATTTAGATCATTATATTTCCTTAGCGTGTCTAGTGGTGGAGCCATCGGAGAAGCTAAGGGGAGCTCAGCTCTTCCTAGGAAATGTGAGTTCCAGTTAGAGTGGATGGTTAGTAATAGGACCATGAGTAGCTGAGCTCCCTCTAGACTGAAATCCTGGTTCCACCATTAAGCGTGTCAGTGTCACTAATACAATGGTTGCTTGTCACTTGGAGCTAGATCAATG
Organism: Macrotrachela quadricornifera; assembly: GCA_022393335.1. Taxonomy (NCBI): domain Eukaryota; kingdom Metazoa; phylum Rotifera; class Eurotatoria; order Philodinida; family Philodinidae; genus Macrotrachela; species Macrotrachela quadricornifera. The sequence continues at coordinate 1,508,900 of JAJEKB010021225.1, read as the reverse complement.
AACCTAGTCTATGATTTCTCGAGTCAAAATATTAGCGTCCGTATTAGCCTCCATGAACAAAAATGATGAACAGTGTTGTTATAGTATGACTCTTGCATATTTGGTATTTTCCTTTTCTCTTTCTTCTGTTCTGCTAATGGACGTATATGACACGTAGGATAAACATATATCTATTTTCTTTTCTATGCTTCCTGTTAAGGCATTTTTCACACGTTCCTCTTCTCTTGATGTAGTTTAGGTACTTTTCTTTTCATCATGTTTTATTTCAAGGTGTCACTGAAGTTTTCCTATTTCGTTTAGCTATATATAGGTCTTATTGGGAAGTGAAAACTAAGATTTAATATTCTTCAGTCAGATCAATGTCTCCCTGGCAAGTATGAGTTCTTCTCCTGGAAAAACAAACTAAAAACCTGCGTAATCATCCTTACTACTTTTGGATTCACAAGCCAAAGATTCACATGGACACATCAGGAATTATTAAATCATTCACTAGTACACTAGTCTCTAACTCAAGTATCGATCACGCGGCATCCTCATCTTCATCTCACTCTTTACTCAGACATGACGTTGCTTTGACTATTTCTCCGTTGAACATACTGTTAGCTCTAATTCAAACTCACAAGTGAACATTCCCAGATGTCGGAACGCTTTTTAGTCGGAGTTTCGCACATCTTGTAGTTCACGGTGAGCTATGTCTATGGCTAAAAAAGTGCGGGTTTCTGGCTTGTTCCTTGCGAGATATCAAAGCTTTAGTGAATTTCTCCTTATAGGATCCTATTTTTCCAGCACATCCTTATTGTCGAATTGTTTCCATGAATCTTTGCCCACATAAAGAACTCATCTAGACTAGCTTGTAAAAAGAATTTCAGAAGTTGTTGACGAAGTCTTTTCGAGATATGAAGATTTCAAAAGAATCCACGCTGTATACACTATCTATAGAAAAAAGCCAACATCTTAACATCTTCATAGCTCGAAGAGACTTCGTCAAAAACTTCTGAAATGCTTTTTACAAGCTAGTCTAGGTGTGTTCTTCATATGGGCAAAGATTCATGGCAAAAATTTGAAAATAAGGTTGTGCTGTAAAAAGTAGGATTCCATAAGGGAAAATTCACTAAAGTTTCGATATCTTGTCAGAAACAAGCCAGAAATCCGAACTTTTTCACCATAGGCATAGCTCACTGTGGACTGCAAGATGCGCGAAACTCCGCCTAAAAAGCGTTCCGACATCTGTGAATGATCCCCTGTCAGATAGAGACAAATACAATTGATATTGTTTCTTCAAGTTAGTTGTTCTATGTAAAGTCTTCAGTTAAATCGATCGTGCACGATATCAGTGCTTCGGATAAGGAACCGCTTGCATAGCCTCAACTATGAGTACCTAAAGAAGTATCCAATTCGTAGTTTTCAGTTCAACGGGATCGAAACCGACCTGATTAGATTATCAGTGTCAAGTGAAGCTCCTCATCTTCTGAGTTTTTTTATTTACTTTTGTTGTCCAAAGTATTATCAACTAAAGCTATCTTACCTCTTTCGAACCTTTTTATTATCTGTAACATAATCAAAAATATATTAGTCCTACTCCAGATCGAACCCCCAGAAACCCGATGGGCTGAGCCCTACCTAGTACGAAATCCTAGTTCCGCCGCTACTAAGGATCTTATCATATTTCATGAAAAGATTACCACCCAATTTCAAGAAAAAAAGTAATTAGTTTGTCTTCTGTTCTGTATTAAAAGACACATTGAAAGAATTATTTTTTATATTTTTTAACTTAATTTCATTTTTTATTTATTCAAATAATATATGGAATTATTTTATCTTTTTATTATAATATTTTACTCATTTATATTCTAAATAATAGAAGTCCCTTAGAAATGTCAAAAAATAAAATGATTACAAACTTGTATCTAATCTTTTGTATCAATCGCAAACTTTTCAGTTTTGACTTAAATAAATCTCTGGACTTCAGTGAAAGCTATTTATAGTCTACACTTCTGACATCTATATAAAATATTGACTTTCTTCATTTAAATTATATAAAATCAATGGTAAAATTTTTATTCAGTGAGTTCTTTTGATAATTTTAGGCCAGACTACCATGGTTTAATTAATCTATTTAATGTATAGTGAATGTAATCCATCGAATGATAAAAATCGCAATAAATGGTTTGTTGCTTTATTTTAAATCTAATAATATCTGTTATAAGAAACATGCAACATGAGGAGGATTTTGTTTTATTGGAGAGTAATAAGCTGACTGATATATGACTAAGGCCTCAAAGATCTCAGACACACCAAAGATGTCCATAGCGACGAGACAGATTTTTAGCCTCGTGAATATCAGTGAGACACATCGAGAAAAAAGACCGAATTAATCAGTGGAATGGCTCGATATGTTAAAACAGAGAAAAATCATCTTTTCGACCCCGATCAGATTGTCAAGTGAGTCGATGTTGAAGTTGAATTAAAGGATGTGATTGGTGCATATGTGAATTAAATGGTTCATTCTGGGTATTTATTAATTAATTCTGTTTTAATTCATTTTGATTTTTCAGCCTGTCCTAGGCGTCTAAAAAAAACAAATAAAATAAGATAAAACAAAATGAAAACTGTCATTTTCTATTCAATCAATGGTCAGACAAATTGAATCAGTCCAGAACGAAATAAGAAATATAAATGAAATTTATATTCAGTAACGCGAATTCTATTGGTTAGTTCACATCGAGTTGGGCTAGTCTGTTTGTTACCTTCATAACATACGCACAATGACGGCATAGATAGTGATTCGCTATTATTTGTTTAGACGAAAATGAGAAAATGCACACATATGTAGAATTGCGATCAATAAATTGTCTGAGTCCAACATGAACAATTTAAATAAGAATCATATGAATTTACTAGATTTACCTGATGAAATTTTATTTATTATTTTTCAAAAATTGAATATGATTGATGTATTTTATTCATGTATTAAAGTTAATCGACGATTTAATCGATTAGTGCTTGATTCTTTTTTTCTTCGTGATCTTAATACGACTACTATTAAAGACGTCAGTTCATTGTACGACCAGACGTCTTCAACAGATCCAAAAGTTCTTTCAAGAATTTGTAAAAAGATTTTACCACGAATTTATGATCAAACATATAAACTTACCGTCGACGAATATTCAGCCAAATACATGTTCCTTGTTTCAAATTATTCAAAACTATATTCATTATCACTTGTGAATTTTCAGAAAGAAATACTTCAACAATATTTAACAGGTATTGAATTTTATTTTATCTACTAGAATTAACTTAATATTTGTGTTATTTTCCTTAATTAAAGATAATTTAATTTTATGTGATCTTCTAACGAATCAAATAACACATCTTAATATTGATATCAAAAAGACAACAGAAGGCCGTTGGATAATTGGTCCAGAAATTTTTGCTAAAATCTTATCTTTATGTAAAAATTTAATTGTTTTGAATTTTTGTGATATGTTTCTTGAACAAAATTTTATACTTTCTCTGAGATATTTCTCATGGAATCATTGTATACCTTCAACTTTGATTAAATTAAGAATTAATCTGTCAACTTTAGCTGATTGTCTTAAGTTGCTTGATGGACCTTTTGTTTGTTTATCAACATTAATTATTAATGTAACATTTACTCTTAATCCGATAGAATACATAAATCCAACAGTAAGTATTTACAATAATCATATTTATACAATAAACAGTTATTTTTATGTTATTTGTAGAAAAAACTTCCAACATTGAAATATTTTTCGTTAACTGCATTCAATAGCGTATATGATTATGATGATTTAATTGTTCTATTACTTCGTCGAATGATAAATCTCGAAGAATTAAAATTATATTTATCAGTAGAAAGATCGGATTCGAATTATATTGATGGGGTTCAATTATACGATCAATTTCTTATTTATATGAGACAATTAAAAAATTTTACATTTAATATCAAAACAGAAGTCTCCTTTACAAATATTAAATTTGAACTTCAATCAAACGAAGATATTCAAGATAGTTTTACTGGAAGAGGATATCCACCAATAGTCTCATATGTTAATTCGAATCCATTTTCACGTGATGGTGCATGTTATATTTATTCACTTCCATACGATTTCGAATATTTTAAACTCGACAATTCATTTCAAGGTGGTAGATTTCACAAAGTTCGACAATTAACAATGATCGAGAGAATTCCTTTCGAGGAAAAATTATTTCAACTTATCTCTCAAGATTTTCCTTTTCTTGAAATCTTACATGTTTGTAATAATTGGCCACAAGAAGACAATCAACATTCATTAACATTAATCACATTTCCGTATCTTAAATTTCTTAATGTTAAAGATGCGCATTTTAATTATGCTGCACGATTTCTTTTGAAAAGAAGTATGCATTTACCTCGTTTATCAAATCTTTCCATACAATATAAATTACTCATCTTAATAACAAATTATTTTACTAATGATCCAAAATATTTTAATTTCGATAAATTAAAAAGTCTTGATCTAGATCAATCATTTGTTCGTCCAAAAAACTTTCATAAATATTTTCCTTTGTTATAAAGTTGTTTCAATAAAAGAAAATATTTCATTTTTTTTTTCATTTATACAATGTCGCAATAAAGAACGCGAAGGTAATGGTAGATCTTATTTAGATTTGAATTTATTTTAAAACGTAATGTGAGCTGATTGGATTGTCTATTAATAAGAAATCGTATGACATGAATAGAGTGAGTGAACGTGTCATTCTTTCATATATCCACCTTCATTCTCACCCTTTAGCTGGAAAACCTTACATAGATGTAGATCAACTAAGGCACAAAATTTCAGAAGTTTTCGATCAAGCGTCTGAAAGATAAATGCTTTTTAGTCTTGTAGTCCTTTTCGTTCGCACTATATAAAGTATGCATATTTTGGAAAACATAAATCTCACAAACATTCAATCGAAGACTTCTGAAATTCTATGCATAACCCACGGAAAAATTTATTGATTAAAACCGCGGTTATTAACGGTTTGAAAGAAAAATAATTCATCATTTTGATGGTATATTATTTCTGACATCTATCTGTTTATCCTTAAATTTCTGTGTTCACAATCTATCTCCCATCTTAAAACGGTTATTTAACATCTCGATCAACTCATTAAACACCACTATCTATTTTTTATTTGTTTTCCTCTGGTTAGATTCGACCTTCTTACCTTGTGATTGTAGTCCACTAATTCCATTGAACTATCTGATGATGTTCATACTAATATAAAATCATACGATATGTTTTGCTTTTCGTTTAATAGAGGACATCTAAATCAAAGATGAAATAAGAAAAAGAAATGCATCTTTCATCAAAAAATATTGTTTTCGCAACGTCGAAATTTGATTGCTCAGAAGTTCATCGACTCTTTAATACAGGCAATGCAACTGTAAAATTAGTTGTTCTATGTAAATTGTAAAGCTTTTTACGCTGCTTCTTTTGATATATTTTCGTGTTTATTAATAAAGGATTTTTAGGAATCGAAATATGCAATGCAAAATTCTGCTATTTATTACAACTCATCAATTATGTAGCATATAGAAAATGACATCTTATTAGCATAAAAGGAATAATAGACTATACCAAAGTACAAGGCCAAGAAGTTTGAAATTTTGCACATAATTCTAAATATGTCTAAGCATTATAACGGAATACTTGAACTCAAGCAGGAGCTTGTAGAAACACCAAGCAAAGAAACTTTTCTAGTGCCATAGATTTTTCAGAGCTATTGTTTTTATTAAGAAAAATAGTTAATCTTATGGAAGAAGAATATTGACATAAGTCAAACAATTAGAAGGTAAAATCATAATCTTTAATCTTGTATGTGGATGTCCTTTTATTTCGCAGTTTTTATTACCATTGCTCAGTTAAAACGCGAAATGGACGGTATATTGAGATTCAGTGTGAAAAACACATTTTCCTACAAAAAACTGACTCTTGGAAAGGTTAACGACAAAGTTTTTAAAAAATAAATCTGAGGAAATTACAGGTATACTTTTCATCGAACTCATGTTATCATCGAATAGAGAAAAATTTAGCTTTCTCTTTACGATTTTGACTAGATAAAATAGTTGTTTCTATCTCTTACAAAGAGTTAAATATTTTTTAAGCTTCCCTTTTATTCTTCATTGGCTATCCGAGGAACCATTTATGGAACACTGTAGAAACCAAAGAAAGCATCGTATTGAATGGCCCTCACTGGGAGCAAGGAAAAGAGGTATTAATGGAGTACGGGAGAGAGATGAACTCGGGGTGTTAAGGTGTCACGGTAAGTGGATGACCTAGAACGAATGGATGAGCACTAATGAGGATAACAGGTGAAGTAGGTTTAAAAGTGGGAATGCGCAAGAAGAGATGATTAAATGTCTATGATAAGAATGAGGTGATAGAAACGAAAGAGAAATTAGAGATGTATGAGAAAGAATTGCAGTGTCAATGGTGTGGGTGAACTTAAAAATTAAATAATTGATTCGTTGAATTGAAGAGTCGTAAACTCACAAATATTTGATGAAGCTGTATCGTAGCTAAGATGGTGAGAATGTGATTACAATGGCATAGTGACATCAGATTTCGTCAGAGAGGAAAGACCTAGTTAAACTTTGGGAACTCGAAAAGATGAAAATTCAAGTGCTTGAGTTAGAAAATTTTACTAGTTTAGAACTCGTAACGAATTACTAATTTTGTAAACGACTGTAGAATGTGTTTTTCTATTCAAATTTGAATTATTTATTAAAACGAACTTGAAAAAAAACAGTTTCAAAATTATTTCTATGAAAAGAATTTTGTTTACACTGCTGCATATTTGAAAATTTCTCTCATATCTAAAACTGACTTAGGCTCTACGGGTAGTATAGTCAGTTCATATCCGTCAACATTGTAATATTACAATAAATTGACTAAAATGCATCAGTTTTAATAAGCTTTAAAAATATTATTTGGATGCAATACATATGAAGATTCAAGACTTTGTAAAACCTTTCAAGATATGCAAAAGGTGACCGTTAGTTAACTATTCAATATAAAAGATGTTTTCTTTTTAGCACTCAATCTTTCAAATATAATTTCCAGTTCTGTATTTGGATATCAACACGAAAAATTTTAGTATTTTTTATTATGGATTTTATGTATATTGATTCACTCTTTTGATTTTAAATGTTAATCAGTATGATAGAGTATAGAAAAAAATGATTCATCATACAGGTAGCTACGATCAACAACGTGTCGATGGTTTATTTTTCATTTTTTCTTTGCAAAAAAATAGTCAGTTTCTTGTTTGTTAACAGCAATGTCACCACAAAAAACTAATAAAGTTTACAAAAAAATGACACGTTGTTCATCAACTTGCTATCAAGTAAAAACAAACAATATTGGTTTATTCACTTCAAGATATCCGCTATTCCATACAAACAGTAAGTACATATAATATTTAAATGTACAGTGACCAGTTAATTCTTACTACGATTGATTTTTTTACCGTGTTTTATCACATTAATTTCGGTTGAGTGAGCAAACACGTGCACAATGACATTACACATCTGTTTAAACAATATTTTTTCATTGTGAAAAGTATAGGTATTAGATCGTCTTTTTTCTAAAATGACTCAGATTAAAACAGAATATTAATAGTAATTAGCAATTGATGAAATAAATTTAACATATAATTGATTAATGCATTTAAGATTATTCTAATATTAATGAATTATTCCAGGACGACAACGAATTCGTCAAGGACAAGATCGTCTATGGAATCAATTACGAAATATAATTCAAACATTAAATTTATTTAATATTGGATCAACAAAACGTCATAGAATTAGATGTGAACATTTTGCAAAACTCTTCTATTCGTTTCTTCTATTAATCATTATTCTACTTGTGCTTAGTTACTTATTTATACCACGAGAAATCATAAATGACACAATATTCCTGCATTCTGATACACAATCTATCAAATATTCATTACCACATGATGATATACTCACTTGTCCAGATATCAATATGACTATGGGATCAAAAGATTGCATAACAAATGGAATAGACACAATCTTCTAACCAACAATTGAGGATTTTATAGAAACTTGCTTCATTAACCAAAAAGAAAAATAATCAAATTAGTCGTAAAAGACTATATTATAGATAAAGTCTTATTAGGATTTGTGTAATAAACAAAATAAATATTTCATAGATAACTTGTCTAAACTCAAAAATAATTGAAAGAAATCTGTTAAATATTATTCAATTAAAAACTTCTGATTAAATACCCTTAAATATATTTTTTTAAAATAAATACACCAATATATGATTGTCGTTATACCGTTACAAAGATATTCGCAGAAATAAATATAAAAACTCGTTCGTTCATAAAGAAGAAATAGATGTTAAAAAGAAAAAAAAACTAAGACAAATATCATCAAATCACCGGTAAAATAAATAATTAATTGTCACCATTAACTATTGATTGATCATATTTTTCGTCGGATTTTTTTAAATAAATTCCATTTTGAACATTATGTTGAAATGCATCAAGTAATGGTGGTAATTTTTCAGAATTTAATCTTACTTTTTGTTCAGTTTGAGTACGTATTGACCATGATTGTAATTCACCTGATGCAAATATCATATAGAATAGAGAAGCTACATAAAGAACAATAGCAGCAATTGTAAATACATTACGCCATCCAATTAAATTCTAAATAAAAACAAATTTAATCAAGTTATTTATCATTTATTATAATATTCAAACCTGTTCTTTTGTAAGAATTCCAGCAACAATTGGACTAATAATTCCAGCTGATGTACCAATAACTGCCGTAAAACCAGCTAAAACTGATGCATAACGTGGAGCTAAATCTTGATGATTTAAATGCCATCCTGATACCATTAAACCGCTTGATCCAACACCTATTGTAAGTAATGCTATACCAACATATGGATTTGTAACATGACACATTATTAAAAGACAAGTACCTTCTATCATATATCCTATTAAGAAAAAATTTTCTTTAATGAAAACAAAAGAAATATCAAATATTTCATACCGGTACAAGTCATAAATTTTCTAACATTTGTTGTTGACCATAATAAAACTAAACGCATATAATCAGCAATAAAACCACTTAATAAAGCTACAAAAACTTTCATAATATGTGGTAATGAACCAAGTGTACCATTTTCTGTAACACCAAAACCAAATGCATTTAAAAAAGCTGGTTGATTTGTTAATAATAAATAAAATGTCCAACCACGTGCAAAATGTGCACAACATATTGCCCAAACAGGTAATGATATTAATATTAATTTCCATGGAACTTTACGAATTGAATTTACTTCATTTTCATTATATAATGATTTAATATCAGCAATACCTTTTTCAATATAAATAAGTTCATCAGGAGATATTGTTGGATGTTCATTTGGTTTATCATAAACAAAATAAACAAATAATAATGACCATATTAAACCAAGAATAGCTAGAAGAAAATGTTATATTTTATTTTTATTTTTATTTGAACAATTTATAAATCGAAATGAACAATAATTAATTTATATATGAGCCCGAGATGTTCATCACGGCGCAGCCGTTGTAGCTGCAAATTTTTTTTTCAGGACATTAGAAAATTATTATTGTTCATTTAGATTATTTTAGTGCTCAAATAAATATAAGTCATTAATATTCAAAAGCCGAATCAATTATGCGTTAGAATCAACACTATACAACAAGCACACAAACCCACCCGATCATATATATATGAAGAATAACACCCTTTATTATAAGAATAATCAAATTATATAAAAATAATTCTTTATAAAAAAAATTTCATATACCTGTTGAATAATATATTGAATAATGTCCTGCATATTTTGCCATAATTCCACCTAGGAAAAATCCAACTACTGGACCGGCATAAAGACCTTAAATATTCAAATACAAAAAAAGACCGATGATTTATTTAATTGAATAATATTACCTGAATAAATCAATCCTCCCATTCTTCCACGTTCACTTGGTGGACACCAATTAGCAACAATACCATGTGATGATGGAAAAGCACAACCCTAAATTTTAATTAATATCAATTATCTATAAGAAAATATTTCTTACTGCACAAAGTCCTTGAATTAATCGAATAAGACCAGTTGTATAATAATTCCATTTATCTTCTGATGGAATTGTACTTATTGATATTGGCATTAAAAAATTTAATATATATAATGCTAATAAAGGAAATAAAAATACTCTAAACGAAAAGAAAACTAATAATTAATATAAATAAAATAAAAATTAATCTACTTTGTTGCAGAATATTTATGAACAAGAAAACCAGATGGAATATGTGCTACTACATATCCAAGATAAAATATTGAATTTAAATAACCTAATTCAACTGATGTCCATGTTACTTTTGATACCTAGAAAAACAAAGTAAAATAAATCGTTTTTTTAATAATATATATTCAAACTGTATTTGGTAAATGATCATCATCAACAGGAATATCTTTTGAATCATGTGGATTAAGAATTAATGAATTTGTTATGGCAAAATTTGTTTGAACAACAGTTAAAATAAGTAAACCAAGTGATGTTAATATAGCAACAATAATACGTTTTGGAATATAAAAAAAATTATTGCAATTCGATTGATTAGTTTTATTATCATTAGACATTTTTAATGTAAGTAAATTATTTAATGAATTTAATCTCATTATTCAATTGTTATAATTAATAAATTATGTAAAATAAATATATAATAATCAGATATTAACATGGAATTATTACAAATAAGATTTAATCAATATGATCTAAAATTATTACATATGATTATTTTTATCTTTTAATAAAAAAAAAACCTATCTATAATCTTATCGCTAATTCTTCAATGTCATATTTTTATTTATTGTTATTTTCTAAAGAATCATATTTCATTGGTTTTAATTCTCTATCGAAAGAATGAATGAGATAAAAAGTACATCATTTTCTAATAAATAAACCAAACAATAAACGAATAAAACTCAAAAAAAAACAAAATCATGCATTTACTTTATTTAATATGTTTATCAATATTATTTGGTATAGTAAATAGTAATGATCTTGAAAAATATCGTCCACTTCGTGAACAATGTGAACATATGCCAACAAATGATGTTTGTTTAAAACTTCAATCACAATTTGTTGAATTATATAAAAAATGTCAAAAAATCAAAACTGAAAATGAAGCACTTGTATGTAAACAAATAAAAGATAAATCATGTTTTATTTTTCCATCAACATGTATTGAAACAACAACACCAATAAAAACAATTTCTTCAACTAAACGACGAAAATCAACTATATCAAAATTAAATACAACAACAAAAAAACGTAAAATAACTAAACCAAAATTAAATACAACAATATCAACATCAATTATATTAATTAATCAATCAATAACAAATGATGAATTTATTAAAGTTCCTATTGATCCAAATGAATTACGTACACGTGGAGAATATTGTATTCGACATGGTAAAGAAAAAAAATGTCAAGATTTATTAAATAATCTAAAAATAACATATTCATCATGTAGTAAAAAAGATAAACAAACTCAAACATCAACAATTAAACCTGAACAAATTGATTGTCATTCATTTCAAACACATTTATGTAAAGCTTTTCCAAAATTTCCACCATGTATTAAAAAAACATCAACATAAACACACATATTTAATTATCAATTCATTATCTACAAATAAACGAAAAAAATATCGGGTTTATTTTATTTTTATTCAAAAAAAAAACAATTTCAAAAAACGCTATTAAATTTCCTTAGAAAACAATATTAAAAATTGCTTGCAAAGAAAAAACATATTTTACTTTTTTTAATCAAAAATTTTATTCAATAAAACGAATTAGAACTAAAAATAAAAATAGAGAAAGTTGAAAATTGGTATTAGATTGCATCGAGCCAAATTAGTAGATATTGCGAATGTCCGATTGCTTCAATCCCATTAATTAAGATACATGTAAATAATAATTTCAAGAATCAAAAAAACATTTAAGTTTTTTTTGTTGTGTCTGCTGAGACATCTAAAATGAATTATATCGCTAATTTTGAATTTAAAAGCAATTGATTAGTTAAAAATCTTGTTTTATTCAATTAGGATATTAATAAAAAGCAATCCCCTACTTAATTATTTTTTCTTAAAATATGCACCGTAAAAAGCTATACAAAAATTCCATAGAGAAATTCCTATTAAATGATACTCACGATGGAAGGGTCCCAACTGTCCAATCGCTTTTGAGCCGAGACTATGTGCATTATGTAGACCCAAATGAGTTATGAATAGTCTGGGAAAAGTTCGGGCTGCTAGCTTACAGTATTCTTTAAAAATGAATGCCGTGATCCCCCTCAGGGATACCAGAAAAACTGATTCTCGAATTTCGACTTGAAACTTTGAATAGAGACAGACTTCAACGAGAATAGTTTATTGTGAATGTTTTTGAGATTTTGTCATCTGCTTTTATCTTAAAATAAGGACATCAATTTTGCCAGTTTATAGAGACTAGCTATTCATAACTGTATCCTAAGGTAGGAAGGGCGAAAAAATCTGAAATAGTCACAGTAAACTATTTTCATTGAGGTCTATCTCTATCCAAAGTTTCAAGTCATAATTCAAAAATCAGTTTTTGCTGGTATCCCTGAGGAGGATCACAGCATTTTTTAAAAAATACTGTAAAAATGCAATATCTCCATAGCAATAAGCCAGTGGCCCGAACTTTTTTCAGACTATTCATAACTCGTTTGGGTCTACATAATGCACATAGTCTCGGCTCAAAAGCGATTGAACAGTTGGGACCTTTCCTTCGTCATTGTTTTTTTTACTCAATACGACTAAACTATCATAGATTTCCATCGCGTTTTGAGAATCTATCTTTGTTTATTTTCTAAATGTTAGATTAAACTAAATTATCTATTCATTAGTAAATGAAAATTCTCAACAATAATTTAGCAAAAATCAAATTGATTTTTTCTTTACCTTATTATGTTTAATCTAAAACCATTTGTTTTACCAATCTACAATATAAAATTCACTCTATCAATACGATAAAAGTGCGTTGTAGATTAATATCAACTTATTTTTGTGCAAAAAAAAAATGACAGTATAAAAAAAAACATACATAATAGAATGTATAGGAAAAAAAGGAATATGATATCAAATACTAATGTACATATCGAAAGAGAAAAAAAAGAACCAGACGGAATATTAATTCTTGTCAAAGTATAAACAAAAAAAAAAAGAAAAATGGAATGTATTAAAGATATTAGTTTTTTTTTTCTTTTTACAAAGAGATTCATCTAAATTGATTTAATAAAATATAAAAAACTGATTATAATTATAATAGAATAAGATAGAAAATAAAATCTAGCTGAATTACACATTCGAGGATCAGTACGAATTAATAATTGTATTATATCTGGTCCAAGATAATCATCAAGTGACATTGTTAAACGTGTTAATTGCACTGTTGCATCAAGAAATAATAAATCTGGATGTTCATAAAATGAATCAAACATTGTAAAATCTTTATTTCTATTTATATTAAAAAAAAAATAAATTTTTTTCTTTATTTTAAAATAAACATACGTATCAGATCCAAATAATTGTTGAGCAAAATTAAGCATATTCCATATATAAAGTTTATCCAAATCAGGTAATAAAGCTAAATATTTTAAAATAATATTTAAAAAAAAAAACTAACAATAATTAATAAATCAAACTTGATGTCATTAAAACTCGTGCTGGAACTTTAAGCATATGACAACTTTTATAAGCTTCAATTGTTTTTCTTGTACCATTTTTACATAATAATTCAAAATCAATTGCACGTAATGGTCGTGACCATTGATCAACATTTCGTCCATCTGTATTTGATATAACTGCTGTATGCATTACAAATGCAACATGACCACCAGTACCTTTACAATATATATATAATACTACAAAAGTTTGCTTTTATTCTTTTTACCTTCAGTTAAACAACGAAATGCTCCTGAACTTCCATAAAACATTTCACGTTGTGAACGTGAACAATAATCTGAACCTTTTGAATAACATTTTAAACATAATGCACGTGGATTTGTTTTTAAACGATTATAATCATAATCAAGTGCACCTGGTACACAACTTCGACCAAAATATTCACCTAAAAAAAAGAAATTCTTTTTTTTATCTTTTTATTATTTAAATTAAAACAAACCAGCAACTTTATTAATATGACAATTTGTAACATATGTTTCTTTAATAGCAGTTAAATAATCAACAGGTACATGCCAACCTGCAAGATCACCCATAGCTGTTGAACATATTGTTTTACCACGTAAATTCCATAAATTAGTTGTTAAATCAGTACGTTTAGCAACAGCAACAGCATACATTACATTTGATTCCATATCAACACCATAATCTTCAGCAGCTAATGGAATTAATTGATAATAACGTTGAGCACGATATGCATCAGCTGCATCAAGTGTTATTATATCAGCAATACCTTGACGAATTTTTGACATGCATTCCATTGCATTTTTAGCTGATATACAATCAACATCAGGTTTAATATTTTTACGTGCAAATGCATTTTTCATTAAACGACATTTTTCTTTTTCATACATTGATATAACACACCAACGTAATACACGTAATGGACATTCATATAAACGAGATAGCATTGCTAAATATTCACTTCCTTTAAGAAATAGAAAAATTTATTTTATATTTTATTAATTTAATAAATATTTCGTTAGACACAAACTTCCTGGAGGGAACTTTAACTTATATTAAAATCTCTACATGATTCATATTTTCTTTAATGTAAACTCGATAAAAATTTTTGTTAAGGACAAAACAAAAAAACAAATCGATTAGTAACAGATGTTATTTATTATATCATACCAAGATAATTCGAATATGATGTTCGATCATCAAGTGAATTAAATCCAATAGCTGCATCAGAAAAAAGTAAATCATTTGATTGAAAACGTTGAGAATTAAATAATTGAAATGATGGATTTCGTGAATTAAAAACTTGTGCAGAATCAATTAAAACTCTTCGATATATATCACGTAATTGTTTTGGACGACGATGTGATACCACAATAACTGATGCTGGTGCAATTCCCTTTTTTTTACAAAAAAAATTTTTTTTTTTTTTTAAAAAGTATTCTATTTACCCAATTACATTGTTGAAATTGTTGCCAAGGTACACGTTGTCCATTTGTACATAATAATTGAAATTGATCAATAGGAAATGTTGGATCACGTGTTTGTAATTCAATTAATGCTGTATGTCTTACAAAAGCAATATCACCACGATTAAATAAACACATAAGTGCACCTACATTTCCTGCATATGGATCTTGATTTGTACAAAATGTATTACCAGTTGTACCTTGACAAAGATCACAAACAGTTGATGGATTATCACCTGTTGGATTAAATTGTCTATTTAATGCATCTGGTGCACACATTGAACCAAATAATAATGCAGCGGATTTAACATGATTATTACAATCAATTATATTTAAACGACGATCACGTAATAATTGTGATATTGGTTGATTCCATCCAGATGATGAACCAACAGATGAATGACATGAACGAGCACCTTGTAAATTATTTAAATTTATTGATGAACCAACACGAACAACAGCAACGGAATAATATGTATTTTCTGATGGACCTATTTTAGATTTTAAAAAATAATAAATAAATAAAAATTTTTTTTTTTTTAAAATTACCATTAAACATAGGTGAATAAATTTCATTTGCAATTGGTACAAGATTATAATATCTTCCAGCTGTATATATTTCACCTGAATCAGCTGTCATTAAATCTGCTTCATCATTAAATATTTTTCTATAACAATCAAATTTATCTAAACCAGCAACACAAGCAAGTGATGAACGAGTTAAATTTAATGTTAATAATGCATTTTTCCATGCTAAACATTTATTATATTCACGATCATTTACACAACACCAACGAACTAAATTAATAAAAAAAAAATTTTTGGATATATGTAACCTTTGATAAGAAAGGTTCTATTATAATCAATATGTTATTTTAAAAGATATATATCGTATCAAACGGGTATATGAAATATATATGTCCGAGCATGTAGATTATTGAAGTTTCAATCTCATACACATCTTTTGAGATTCTCATGAAATAGGTCAATATATCTTACTATTAGTAATAATATTATTTGGATTTCCATCTGTATTATAAATACTAAATGGAATTATTGTTTGATCATAAACACTAAATTGAGCAGATGATAAACTAATTAATATTATTGAAAAAATCAGGTAAGACAATTCCATATGATCGTTTTTAATTGATATGACAAAATAAAATGAAAAAGAAAAAGAAGGTCATCACTCATTTAATTAACCAATAGAAATTTATTTTAAAGTATTCAATAGATGTCACTTTAAGTGTTTTATTTTTTTTATAATAAAATTTTTTTTTTCCTTTTTTTTAAAGAAATTAAAATAAATTAATTTCCTGAAATCAAACAAAAAAAAAAATTTCTTTTTATATAAATAAACAATGGATTTGGATTAATTTTTCAATAAAATCTTTTAATAAATAAATTAAAAAAAAGAGAATGTTAGCAACATGTTCGAATATATTACAATTATGGAATAATCAAGATTATTCACTTATTAATGAATTTGGTCATGATCATCTTCCAAATACAGATACAATTAAATCTATTGATTGGAAAAGAGATAATTGTATATCTATTTCTACCTTTAGTTATTCTTTTAATTCGTTTTTGTTTTTATTTTAGCAAATTATCTTGTATTTACATATAAACAAACAGGACGTGTGCAATTATATGATATACAAAAAAATAAATCTGTTGAACTTTCAACAGTAATTAACAAAAAACATATTTCAAATAGAAAAAATTAAAAAAAAAACATTTATTTAGGTTAAAGCTCAATGTTGTTCATTTAGTACATCAGGAAAATTTTTAAGTATAACTAATGAAGATTGTCAAGCACAAATTTGGGATGTTAATTCAGGAAGAATTGCTCAAACATTTAATGTAAGATTTCAATATAATATAAAATAAAAAAAAACTAATTCAATATTATAGAGTGTTGATCAATCTCCAATGGAATGTATATGTTGGGGTAATGGTGATTCATATGTAGCTGCAGGAACACGAAAAGGAAATGTTTTTCTTTATAATCAATTAACAAAACAAACATTTTCATCATTTACAATAAAACATGGAAATAAGGTATTGATTTAAATAAAATAAAAGTAATATAAATGATATTAAATAAAAAAAGGGATTTAGCTTGCATCAATATCATCAATAAAATGGTCTCCACATAAAGAATTAATTGCCACAACATCAATTGATGGAAAACTATCATTATGGAATTATCGTTTAAAAGAATTAATAACATCAATACATTCACATAAAGCACCAGCAACAGATTTAGCTTTTTCTCCACATCATGATGCATTTCTTGTTACATCAGGAATGGATGGTTCATTATGTTGTTTCGATGTTGTACAACATAAGTAAATTGTCTCTTCTTTTTTCATTTTTATATTTAATTTAATTTAAAGAATTTTATCAACAATAAATATCTGTGCACCATTAACAAGTGTTGATTTTCATCCAAATGGTTCATTAGTTGCTGTTGGAACAATGGGTCAAAATGCATCTATTTATGATTTACGTGATCCAAAAAATAAATTAGCACATTTAGTTAATTCAGATCATAATAATATTTATTCTGTTAGATTTGAAACAAAACAATCAACATCAACACTTCAAAGACCAACAACACTTACACAAGAGGTTTTTTATTTATTTATTTATTTATATTAAATATAATTAATTTGAAAATAATTTAGACACAAAAAGGATTGAGTACATTTGCACAACAAACAACACGTTCTCGTCATACATCATCATCATCAATACAATCAACAACACCTATTGATGGACCAATATCAACAAATATATCATCATATGGAACACAACCTCGAACAACACAATCACGTGAACGTTCACTTTCATCACTTTCATCAACATCAAAATTTAATACACCTGCTAATTCAACAACAAATGATCAAAGTATGTTATTATATTCATCTGTATCAATTCTATAATAATAATAATTAATATTTTCTTTAATTAGGTTTATCATCACCACGACAGCGTAAGTTTTATTTATTTTATTTGTTTATTTATTTATTTAATTGATTAATTTTAGAACGAAATGATCATTCCGATCAACCGGTAAAATATATCTTATGTTAAATTTAAAATCTAATTAAATATTAAATTCTAGTCAATATCAACAATGAATAATAATGATTGTATGAGTTTTGAAGATTTTGCACAATTATGTGGAATATCTTCAAATAATTCAATTCCAAATGGTCATAGTATGTTTTATTTATTTAATATTTAAAAATAAAAACATAATTTAGATCGAACAAATGATATTGATGAATCATTAAAATCAATAATAGATAATCGAATAAATTGTTTACGTGAAGATTTTAAAGATGATCTTAATCGAACAAAACTTTCAATGCAAATGAATTTTATTGTTGAATTAGAACGACTTAGAGTAAAACAAAAATTAAAAAAATAATAATTCTTTTTTTTTTCTCCTTCTTTATTTATTTAGAACGATTTAACAAAACAAATTGAATCTCATTCATTAAATGCTCAATTAATTAATGAAATTGAACGTCTTCAAATAGAAAATAAACGTTTACGTCAATTACAACCACGATTATAAATCAAATATAAAATTTCTTAGTCCGATTTAAATCAAATTTATTCATAATTATCAAAGACTTTTTCTTCTTCTTCTTTTTTTCTTCTTTTTGTATATATTTGATAGAAGAATAAAATATTTTCAAATAAAATAAAAAAAAAAAAGAAACAGAAATTATTCTTTATTGTAGATTATGGATATGGAAACATATGTTCCGGAAGAACATATAATTGAATCTGAAAAAGAAGAAAATTTAATAAAAAATCAAGATGATGAACAAGATATTGAACTTGTTGATACAACAATAACAACTTATGATCAATTTTTAAAAGCAGAACCAATACCAAAACGAAAACATCCACAATCATCACAATTACCTGAAACAATAACAATTCTTAAAGATAATGTAACTAATGGAATTGTTTATCTTGTTGGAACAGCACATTTTAGGTTAGTTAGTTCATTTTTTAAAATTATATTTATTTTATTATTTTAGTGAAAAAAGTCAACGTGAAGTTGCAGAAGTATGTTATATTGTTTCATATTCTGATATTTTAAAAATTTAATTGATAGTGAAACTTGTAGAGAATTAAATTAAGTCTACTCTATAATTAATGTAGTTCAACATAGCTTTAAATTTTTTGGCTATTGAAGAATATCAGAATATGTAAAAATGTCTATTTCAATAAGATTTTCTATGTAAGGTACGTCAAAAGAAGAGATTTCAGAAATAGTTATGATAAAGCTACGTATAACCAAATAAATGATCCAAAAACTAAACAATAACAAGCATTCGAACACAACTTAATCATGCCTGAAAAATACAATTACCTAATCAAACATTAAGATGCATCTGCAATTGGTCATATATGTTATAAAATAATTGGAGAATTATCTAGATGTCGGATTATATCTTAGTTCGTTGAGTAGTTTTAGAGCTCGAACGCTGAAGCAGCGATCAGATTCAATACATGCCTATTCAACATTGTAGTTCAAAATAACGGATGACCTATAAATAATTACACCCTTAGTATCATTTAGATTTTCCCTCTACTATCCTTATAATTTAAATACTTTTTCTCATGAAAAGATAGACTTTAAATCCTCTACAAATCTATCTATATGTAATGCTCAGTGTCTGTCTGTGTCGGGTCAAAGGTCAAAAAAGGCTATTATATAGAGAGATCCGTAGTTCCTCAAAATCCATCCTATAGGATACTCATAGGCTCTGTAAGTTGTCAACAATAAAGGTATAAGGCTATAAGAACTTAAAGTTCCATGGAATATAAAGATATTTTTAATATAAGAGTATGGGATTGTAAGGATTCGATCTATATATATAATCTGTTATCGGATAAAAGGTTAAATGTCCGAAGACATCAGCCGGGTAGTATGTACGAATTTTCGTTAATTCATATAAATATGGATTTGTAGGGAATTTCAAGCTTTATCTTTTAATAAAAAGGAGTGTTGAAATAAGTCTAATATATAAATTTATTTATTTTTTTAAAAGATAATTCAAATGACTCAACCAGATGTTGTTATGGTTGAATTATGTCAAAGTCGAGTATGTTTATTTAAAAATGCAAAATATTTAATTTTAATTGCAAATTTTTTAAGGTAAATATTCTTTCATTAGATGAACAAACATTAATGAAAGAAGCATCAGAGATGAATTTACAAAAACTTCGAACGATAATAAAAGCTGTAAAATAAATATTCTATTTATTTATTTTATTTTTATTAATTGTATACATATAGAATGGAGTTATTCATGGAATAATTCATGTACTTTTATTAAGTATGACAGCTCATTTAACAAAACAATTAGGAATGGCACCTGGTGGTGAATTTCGAACAGCTTTTCGTGAAGTAAAACAAAAAAAAACAAGATATACATTTTTTTTTCTATAATAAAAATTTTGAATTAGGCTCAAAAAGTTCCTGGATGTAGTGTTATACTCGGTGATCGTCCAGTTGGTATAACATTAAAACGAGCTATTAGTTCTTTATCAACATGGAAAAAAATTCGTTTAGCTTGGTCTTTATTAACATCAAAAGATAAAATAACGTTTGTTTATTTTTTGTTTAAATTAATTAAAATTAAATTGATTTTTAATAGAAATGAAGATGTTGAAAAATGTATGGAACAAGATATGCTTGAAAAATTATTATTAGAAATGAGTGATGAATATCCTGAATTATCTCGTGTATTTGTTAATGAACGTGATCAATTTTTATCATATTCATTAAGAAAATGTGCACAAAAAATTCCAATTGAAACAAATGAAAATGGTTTTGTTCCAGCAACTGTTGTTGGTGTTGTTGGAATTGGTCATGTACAAGGTATTACTAAACAATGGAATCAACCAACAATTGATGATATTCAACATTTAATGACATTGTAAATTATTTTTATTAAAAAAAGATTTATTTAATCTTTCTTTTTAGAACAATTGATGGTAAACCAATTCAACGTTCTTCATTTTCAAACTATGCATCATTATCATTTAAATTGGCATGTGTTGGAGCAGTTATTGCTGCTATTGTGCAATTTACTCGTTATCGACTTCGTTGAATCTTCATTTTAATCGTTATTCGATTTCATTATTATTTTTCCAATATATTAATAAAGAAAAAAAAAATAAAGATAAATCTTGTTTTTATTATTCATTTATTTAAATAAATTGACACACTTTTATCAATATGTTGAAAGAAATTAAAGAATTTATTTCTTCATTTATTACTCTTTATATTATATGATATATATTAAAAAAAAGAAACATTTTAAAATTGGTAATTTAATCTATTTGATTGTTTACTGAATAATTTGCCAATGCATTTCATAAATTTTCTAAGAGATTCTAATGATTTCATAGAAAAATAATGTTTAATTGCTTTGATATCGGGTCTATTTTCATTTTCAATTTATCAATCTAGATGAAATTACTCAAAGATTCAAGTAAAACAGAGATGCCCATTGTGTCTGAAAATCTGTCGTTGCCACAACCGCAACGGCACAGCGATGAACATCTCTTGAGTAAAAGTAACTAAGAACGGGTTTCAGTTGTTTCAAAAGGATTTCTAATGACAAATCATTAAAAACAGCTCGTGCTAATTTTTCTTAACGAAATAGGTAAAATAAGTTCCATATTTAGGAAACATTAAATTAAACCACATATTACTATAAGTACGATCGTACTACTCATCCAATAAAGTAAGAAAATGTAATTAATAATAAATTCATGTGCAGATTTGACACTAAATAATCATCAATAAAAAAAGCAAACATCTCTATGCATCAATAACCGCAGCAAGAAATAAAAACAATCTTGAAAATGTTGAACCATTAATTGTGAATCTTTCAAATTTGTTTCATCAGTAATTAGCACATTTTTTCGAAGTCATCTATGTCATAAACATTCGTTCTAGAATCTAAGATTGAAAGATATATACAACAAACAAATAATATTCAATATTAGACCAAAAAAAACAATAATTTCCCCACTTGAAGAAATGGCGAAAATTCAGGATAACCTCTCTCAACAGAATTAGTATCAAATCATACATATGATTATACTTTCAGAGTTCGACACTATGGAATACGAGAAATTTTTTTTTTCCAAAATTATTTAATAGTTTGATAATCTGTCAATGTAGCATAAATAATGCCCAAAAATACTATTCAACAGATATTTATACAAACATTATTAGATTTTGGCAAAATGCGACAACAGATCTGATCCATCTTAGTAGGTTCATAGACTAAATTACATGACACGAGCAATATAGATTGTGTTATAAAAACATTATATATAAATGTTTTATTTGTCAATATCATGAGAGAAAAAGTCTATTACTTAGTATAAAATTAAAGTTGATCAATATTATCCAGTAAAGTATTGAATATATTGTTCATATCACCATAACAGATTTCATGTATTTGGGCAGTTGTATGTTCACCTAACGCTAAAAGAGCCATCTGTGTTAACGGTGATGGAAAATTCTTTTTCACTTCTTGTTTAATTTTTTCAAAATCGAAATTTTGATGAAGATTATGATGATGAGGATGATGTGTAATCCATTGACGTATATTGGTCAATTGTTCAATTTCTTTTCCATTAGGTTCCTCATATTTTTCCAAGAAAAATTCATGACTATTTTCTGTTTTACATTCGAGTTCACCGGCAAAATAACATTCTAATAGATTAGTTAATTGTTGAGCATTATTGAATGTATGAAAATATTTTCGTCGATCATCTTCTTTATTATATTGTTCAGCTGTTTCGTAAACTAAAATGTATTTCTTGTCTTTAAAATAGAGTGCTTCAAATGGAATTGATGAATCAGAATCACAAATAAGAACACGAGCATGTTCAATTAATTTTAATGTATTTGTATGTGTATCTGATAAAACATTTTTTGAATTAAGAAAATAACGTACATGTTCTTGTTCTAAATCACTTAGACATAATAATGGATTTTCACCATTCTTCAGTGGATACGTAAGAGGATGTAATTTTATGATATGTGGAAATGAAAAAGCAAAAATTTCTTGAACAATTTCTCTATTCGATAAGAGACTATATGGAGCCTCCTTTGATGAAAAACTTGGACAAATGAGAATCTCAAAATTTTTATTCATTTCAATAGATACCAAATGTTTTGTACGCATATAATTAGTAAAAGTAATTGGTATTCGATGAGAATATTCATGAGCACAACTTTGACATCCATACATACAATGACCTGTTGAATATACATCAATAATGGAGGGTACATATTTTTGTATACTAGAAAAGAAACGATACTGTAATTGTCCAAGTGAATAGTTTATTGAAGCAGTAAGAAGAACAACTACTAGATTTTGCTGTTGTTGTTGCACGACAAGCTCTCGAAGAATAGCATCGAGACTAAATTCATGTATATATACATTACTTGATTTAGAAAAATAGTCACGGACCAGCTGTTTGGCTGGATTCCATTTATAAATAAAGAGATGTACGTCAGCAAATGAAGCAAATGAAAGAATCAATTCAACATGAGCATAACCCGTGTGATAAGGTACAAAAAAGATCAGATTGTTTGGCATTGCAGTTGGTCTTTTTTCATCCTATATAGAATGAACTATAAAACACAAACTCGTTTCATTATTAGTTTAATCTCATACTTATATACTTACGTACGTCCTGCGCTATAACTCACACCTATGCTCCATCATCTGAACTTATACGGATCGTATGTTTTCTCAAATCATTGTCCATTTACTAAACAGTAAGATGAAAAAACAGGTGCTTCATGCAAGTTCATATGACAAAATATAGCCATGAGCTATAGTACGCGACGTTCTTAAGGAGCTCTGTTGACTACTTTTCTGATCATGAAAAAAATTTAATTCATAGAATAGAAAGTTGAAAAATCTTCACGTATATGTAAAAGATTCCCATGTAACAATAACAACAAAATTTATTTATTAATAACATTAACTTTTGACGAATAAGTAGGTTTTTTCCTATTTCATTTACATTGTTCCCACCGTTTGAGTAATTTGCTTCACAAAATGCTTTGTAAAAAAAAAACTATAGAGATCGATTCACTAGTCAAAGATTAATATTATCCAAAAAAAACCTATTTCAACTAGAAAACTACAAGTTTTGGTTATATTATTACTTGAATACATTGAATATAATTGTAGTTTACTGAATGACTTCACATTCTATATGACCGAATTTTTCATTATCAGATAAGTAGTCAAAAATGTATCTATTTTATGAAATATTCAAAAAAAATTGTTTTTCAGTTGGAAAACCTTATTCGAACAATCAATCGTTTTTATTAACACATTCACCATGATGTGAGCCACTGGTGGCTCACGCCATATCTTCTAAGGAAAATTTTCACCCTTTTCGTTGCTGTCACACTTGCTTCTCTTGATTGTTGATGCAAATGATTCACATTATAACACAATTCATCATGAAGTTTCATTTGCTTTTATAATCTCAAGAAGAAGAATCAAAGATAACGCTACAAAAAGAGTAGAAGAGAAACAGAATCGAAACTGAATTTCGTTTATCTCGTTCCTACTGCGCAGTACATAAGAGAGAGAGAAAAACAAATTTAAGTAGTTATTCTGTTTGGCGTGAAAAAGGATTGTCTATGCAATATTGTAAACAAAAAAAAAAGCGAAAGAAGTTGTAGCATATACTAAAAAGGTCAATTAAGTACCTGTTGTCAAGAGGTGAATGCACACGAAACTGCATCTATAAAAGCTATTTTCGGAGAAAATTGAATCGTGGTGAATGTGTTAATTAATCTGCTGTTCATTCTCGTACATACTATACCAATTATTTAAATACTAAATCACAGTCTTCATTGTAATGAACAAGTATATGTATATATATATAGTGCTCGAAAGCGGATAAGAAAAAACCTCAAATAAATATTTTTGGATAATAATGTCGTGATCAAAATTGCGGAATAGTTTTAAGGTGCCTTATGTTGTAAGAATTTTTCTAGTCCGCAAAAACCTTTTTTCAATCAAATTCTTCTATATATTTTAGCATTAGACACTGTACTCTTTCTAACAAAAAAAGGAACAACTTGATACTACATTCAATAGCAGAATTATGTCAAGAATAAAATTAATGCAAAACTTTTTCTCCCATCCATTAATGACAACATTAAATACAAACCATCAATGTGTACGCTGAGAAAGAAGAAATAAAAAAGAAATAAAAAAGTCGCACTGGTTTGTATAAATACTATGTATTTTGTATTGCATTATTAATGCTTCTATAGCTTTGAATTAAATCAACACGAGTTTTCATCTAAGAGTTACTGCACCAATCAAAAGCATGATTGTATTATTATAGCACAGAAGAAATGAAAAAATATGACAAATTTGTAAAAGTAAGGATTCTTTTTTTTCTATACAACCAATTGAAGAGAAATCCCTATAGTAAAATATTTTTAATAATAAATCATTTTATTGAATCAAAGAGTCTTTCTCAAAAATGACGATAATCAAGAATTATGTTCGAAATTCAATGACTTATAGGCATTCAAGTGACTTGAATGATAGATAAACTTTCGAAACAACTATAAGAATGAGAAACGTCTATAGGGTACATTTTTTTATGTCCTACCTTAGAGCACAGAGCAGAGTAGGACGCTGTACAGAGGCGAAGAGATATTGTAATGTTTATATATAAGTTTCAATGTTGGTTTTTTAATTGTAAAGTAATTCAAGAAATATTCTAGAATTTCCTTGAATTTCTTGAATTGCCAATTTCTGGATCGTGGTTGTATCTCACCTAAACGGAAATGATCAAATACTTAACTGGATACTATTGCATAGGATTTTTAGATCTCCGGTTGTCAAAATTGCAGTATGTTTATGATTGAACCTAACCTTTGACTTTTTTCATTTTTTGTTTCTCGAAAAAGAGATTGAAGACATTTTTGAAATTTTATTTTATCTAATATTTCCAATTCTTACAACTCAAGCAAGTCAAATTTGGTAATCAGATCTACATGGGATTATTTCAGAATATATCTCTCTCAACCTACCATCGAGATTGTCATCTTCTCAACTTATAAATATCCAAGAAATAAATTAGAAAAAATTAGTATTAAAAAATATTAATTTCATATGCTTTTTGTCCAGTTGTTTATATGGATCCATGTGTGTCTATAAGAAAACGGTGAATGAACGGTTGCTACATAGAATATGATAAATCTAGGATACTCTGCAGGGCTTTTCTCAGCAAAATTCTAGATGTGGATACTCACACAAGTGCTTGTTCAGTAAATATCCTGCTATAGGTAGCCAATGCAGTACCTATATCGGGTGCCTTGCTGGGGTTTTCTCAGTACATGGACATTATGAACTAAATAGTTTCTCTAGGGTATGTTTTACTTTAATGAAATTAATATTTTGGTCATCAGGATCTATAGAGTACTTCTAAGGAAGACTTGGTCTTGTATATTCTTTGAAGATTCGTTGCACGAGTCTAGCCACTATAATGAGCATTAATTCATTCAATGCAATCAGACAATACTTGTTGCATAGTATATTATTCATGAATGGCTTTATGTTATCAAAGACATCACTCCACATATAATAATCAAAAAATGATCTTGCTCCATGTTTGAGTTTCATAAAATCCGATGATACATCATTTATTGTTAGACGTATAGTTTTTATACTCTTTGAGAAAGCTTTAACATTGATAGACTAATGTATTATTTATATATAGAGAATATTGTACATATGACGGGGAATTTAATTTTGTAGCAAAATCACTTGCTTACAAAAAAAGAATTTGTAGAAAAATTGATAACTATAAGTATAACCTGTATTACAATACTTGAAGTGTTTTCGATATTGCGATGTTGCGGTGTTTATGGTGCTTCCAGTGTTGCCGCAATATTACAAACGCTGCAATACCGCAAACATCGCAGTACTGCAATACCGTTATACCGTAAACATCACAATACCGCAACACCACAAGAAGCGTTTAAATGATATACAGCTTAGGCAGTAAAATTATTATACTAATCTTATTGATATGTGAATTAAATTGTCATGAATATAAATACTGCTGTATTTCCGTTCATGTTTTCTGGAATATTCTGGTATTTTTGAATTTGCCGCAAAACGAAATTCTCCATGAACTCATGTTATAAGGCGAATGACCACATACTTCATCAAAAATTGAAACTATTCTCTATAAAAGATAAGAAATATTTTGGTTTTTTTTCTGTATATCGTTCAACTTGAGTCTTATACATTAATATTGTTTTTTTAGAATTAATCAAATTCTGTATGACTTAGTTACTGCATGACGACAATCAACATCAAAAAGATTTGAATTAATTACTTCTTCTGAAAGAAAGGGCAATACAGCGGTGAAATACCACGGCTAAAAAATCTTAAAGTTTGTCTGTCTGCTCAAGTCAATCAGAATTCGGCATGCTCTAAATCAATAAAAACTTACGAATGCTTTCCAAATAATGTTCGATAGAAGGATGGTTGAGTTTGGAGAATTCGAATCTAAGATCCAGTTCATTAAAAATGGTTAGTCAATAATTAGTAATATTAAGCTTAGAGAAAGTTTGGCCAAAGGATAATTATGGTCGGAGAATCTGAACTTGAGGTTAGTTTTATTGATTAGCTAATAAATAGTTAATAATTCATTATTAAATATTAATAACATTCATTTTTTGAGAAAGTTTCATCAGAAACTTTTTGAGAATGGAGAATCTAGATCTGAGATTAGTTTTATGGGCTTTTAATTAATAAATAATATTAGTTTTCCAGATTCCTATACAGTTTGTCTTTACATCGATTATAAATAAGTGCCACAACATAGAAGCATGAAATTCCTTGACACTCAGCCAAATCATTAGAATTTTATTATTTTGAATAGGACGTTTCATTGCCCTTAGGAAATTAGGAAATTATATATTCATTTTTCTAGTTAATCTTACACTAGTATTTCTATTCGTTCTATCAAAATAAAATTTCGACTTTCATTTAAATTTATAAGAAATTGTTAGATTCGATGATTGTAGTAATAGATGTCGTATTAAGAAATTCGACTGTTGACCAAAAGATAAATCTTTCAGACAACTGGACTGTTTTCACTATTGTCCTTCTCTATTTTTAGCAACAAGATACTGCTGTCTTATAATCCTCTCGATCATATAAATATGCATTCCTAAATTTAAATATCAAAGAATGATTAAAAGAAACAGGAAGGATAATATAAACTAACAAGGAAAATACGTGATGTACTTGAATAATATCATTAGAACAAAAGTATTGGTTCATGCCCGGAACAAACACAACATAAAAAGAAAAAAAAAACAATTGTGCCGTATAAGCATACGTGTTTGTTTTTTCTTTTTATCGAACAAAAATCGGAAGAAAAGACAAAACTGTATTGTGTAACGTGATGAAAAAAAAACGTATGCGAAAAATATTCACCCATATCTATCTCATTATGATGTCCATGCAATAGCACGGTTGATTGATTCAAGTAAATAAACATTAATTGGAAAAAGCCAACTAACTTCATTGAATATTAATACATAGGATAGTCTGCTTCAACTTCAATATATTTCAGTGTTAATTTTCATCGTAAGCATACCTAATCATCCATTTTTTTTGTGTAATGCGACAGTTCAGACATAAGTATTTGCGTCAGAATTCGAAATAAATATTTATATCACGCTGTAGAGTAGACTCAAAAATGTAAAAAAATACTCTATTATTCGGAAGATCGTTTCTATATATCTTTAAAATACATACATTAGGGATTAATTGCAGCATTCTCCGTTGCAATATATTTTATCTTGCTTTGAAACTATTTATACCTCTTAATATGAAGCTTCAACCTTCACTATCAAATATTGTGTAAACTGTCCTGTATGAACTTTCTCTTGGGAACAGAAGAAACATTTTTCCTATTTTCTACGCGAAGTTATTCTCAAAATACGATTGATCAATATCGTTATAATAGCGTTACGAAAAGATCTTGTTAAATTTCAATAACTCACTTATAAAATATCAGTAAAAACTAGTAAACAGTAATTGAATTTTGACAATGATCTAAATACAGTAGTTGTTTCTCAGAAATATTGCATGCTAACTGAATAAATGTAATGCTATTGCAAAAATCTCGTGTTAGGCATAATTTTTATTTATATAATAGAGCAAAAGTTACGATAATACGAATATTAGATAAGTAACTGATATATTACTGATGAAAAAAGTATACCTGGATAAAACTGAGGTTTTTTTCGAATCGGCATTGTATGAAAATCGACATGCTTTCGTTCATAGTCAAGATCGAAATTGTCCCTTCCTAGGTAAAACATCTATGACTTCGGAATGAATTTTCTTCTCAAGCATACAATGATAGATTTTCCTTCTTTCAAAAAGGGGCCAGAGAATCTCTTGGATTCGCGCTACTTGTAGATTATTTCAATTTTTAATTCATTTTTTAATGACAAAAGTTGTTTCAATAATAAAAGATATTGTGTTGTGTTATTTCCAACTAATCTTTATTGACATTAACTCATTTTGTTATCGCAAATTTCTAGACAGCGAAAGAAATCAAAGGTATTTTTATCTTTTCTTTCTCCAACACTTATACACAATTGTTGAAAACATATTCAATAAATGGCAACATCAGCTTGTAAAAAACAATGTTTCATATGCAAAAAAGTAAAAATTACATATGAATGTAAAGGATGTTCAAAAGAATTTTGTATGGATGATTTATCAATACATCGGCAAATACTTAGTAAACAATTTGATGAAATTGAATATGGTCGAAATTTATTTTTCGAATCACTTATTCAACAAAGTGAAAATACAAAAAAGCATTTATTGACACAACAAATTGATAAATGGGAAAAAGATTCAATTAATAAAATTAAACAAAGAGCAGAGGAATGTAGACAATTAATAATTCGATATACAAATAAATTGGTTATTGAAATAGAAAATAAATTACATAATTTAACCGAAAAAATAAAACAAATCCGTCAAGACAATGAATTTAACGAAATTGATATAAATCATCTCAAAGAAAAATTAAAAAGTTTGAATGATGAATTTGATAAACCAACAAATATTATAATTGAACAACAATCTACGTTACTTATTAATAACATTTCTGTCATTATAGAATTTGGTAAGTATCACTATTATATTTTATTAATAAGATCATTAATTATTAGAGAATTGATGAAAAATCCTTGAAAAGAAAAATATTGAATGCAAATATGTCCACTTCTTTTGAATGGTTTCATTTTATTTGAATATTAAATGCACCCTATTCTCTGAAAGATATTTTTTAATAACAATCCATTGAAGAATAAAATTTGATATTTTAATATGATTTCAATTAGAATCTGTACGCACCCAATATTCGTACTCGTATCCTGTCCATACAGAAAGTTTGTACCCATAGTCCTAACTGTACCCTACCCTCACCCTCACCTTCAAGGAAAAAGTTAGCAAACTCTACGACTTCCTAAACTTTATTAAATTTCTATTGAATAAAACCCACTTCAAATAATCATATATAAATTCCATTTTAAAATCTGTTAAATCTTAAGCATAAACTGAAAATTTAAATAGCTCTTCTTCGTTCCATTTTAATTCAAAACTTAACTGAATATAATACAAAATTTTAAATCTAAGTTTGATTCTGCCTAAATCTCAGTTTTGTCTGACACATATATCTAATTATTTAACTACTATCTATTCAGAAATAAGTGCTAACACGGCTTAGCAAAATGTATTGAACAGTTTTAAGATAAAACAAAGATTCTACTCTTTC
This sequence comes from Macrotrachela quadricornifera, assembly GCA_022393335.1. Lineage (NCBI taxonomy): Eukaryota > Metazoa > Rotifera > Eurotatoria > Philodinida > Philodinidae > Macrotrachela > Macrotrachela quadricornifera. Next base: position 1,477,702 of record JAJEKB010021225.1, on the reverse strand, counting down.
ATTGACTTTTTTTGTCTTTTTATACTGGTGAGATGTCGCCTAGAATCAATTATATAAATATATCTAAACAACTGTATTTTCGTATATATTTGAAACATTTATGTACTTTATAGAATCAAATCACAAAAAGAAAAACTCTCTAGGGAGTTACCATGTAGGAACTTTCAGAGAATTAGCTTGGTGACTGCCTGAGGAGTTTTCAGAGACTCTAAGAGAGAGTCTCAACTAGAGAAATGTCCATCAAGAAATATTTTAAGAAGTCTGTCAGGAAAATCTCATATGACTGGTGAGCAAAAAGTTCAAATATCATTATATCAGGCATTCCATACTACTACTTGAAACAGACAAAAGCAATATTGTTGATAATGCGAGTGAAAGAAAGAGAGAAAAAATTTTCCAGTGGGCTCGCCTTTCCGCTCAATAGACCACTGTTCAAAATTGTATGAAATAAAACTTCAAGAAATCTACTATCTTGATGGTGAGGGTAATATTTAAATATATTTTATCTAATGGATGTCCCTGGAATAATGAGTCTTTTAATATTTTGAATATTTTACCGCTATTATTCCTTTGATTAAAATATCTTTTTTTATTAAAAGATAGCGCTTGAAATTCTCTACAAAATCATACATCAATAGGCCCAAAAACTGCTTTAAATATATTTGAAAAAAGATGAAAATCAAAGACATAGAAAAAGCTGTAAAACGCAAAGAATTGAGCACCATTAATGGTCGCGCTTTGAATCCCATTTGTTATCAATCTACTGTATTAAAAAAATATACCAAAAGATGCAGCGTGAAAAGCTCCACACTTTTCAAAAGAACAATTGTGAAAAGATGAAATTAACAAAAGAACGTTTTCATTTTATACCGAAAAAATACATCATTTTCTCAAGGATAAAATTTGATCATGCGAAAATTTGTATATTTTGGAACTAAGAAGTACAACTATAAGACAAGCGATCCCATCTAAATTGTAGGGCTTTTCATGCTGCACCTTTTCATGCTGCACCTTTTCATATAATTTGCTTTTCTAATAGACCAAAGTAAGTAATTGAAAAATTGAATGCGAAATGCGGCCATTGATGATGCTTAACCCGTCACATTTAACAGCTTTTTGAATGTCTCTGATTTTCATCTTTTTTTCAAGTATATTTAAAGCAGTTTTTGGACCTAGTGATGTATGGTTTTGTAGAGAATTTCAAGCGCTATCTTTTAATAAAAAAAGGTGTTTTAATCAAAGGAATAATAGCGGAAACTATTCAAAATACTGAAAGACTCATTATTCCTGGGACACCCGTTATTTCAGAAATCATTGATATACACATCAGTAAAACATGATAATAACATTTTTCTTTACAGCAACTTAGAATTCTCTCTATTTTTCTCTACCATATCGAATGAAGTGAAAAATTATATCATAGAAAATTTTCTTCTCTGCACTTCAACTCTTTTCTCACAATTCAAAGAGAATGAAAGGTTCATTTTGATGATGATATGTTTTTTCTTTCTTTTAGTACCACTTCGTGCTAGTTTGACAAATATACCTGCAGACGCTAAGTGGAACAAGAATGGTCAAACAGTAGCAGGGCAAAATCCAGCACTCTCTAACCCCTGGGGTTTATATATGGATGATGAACAAACAATTTATGTCGCTGATCGTGGAAATCACCGTATTGTCGCATGGGAATCAGGTAAAACAACCGGACAAGTAGTGGCAGGTGGACATGGACAGGGAAGTGGTGCCCATCAATTGAATTATCCAACAGATGTGATCGTGGTTAAAGAGACAGATAGTCTTATTATTTGTGATTATGGGAATAAGAGAGTAGTTCGATGGCCTCGTCAAAATGGAACAAGTGGAGAAATAATTATTTCGAATATTGCTTGTGTCGGTTTGATAATAGATGACAATGGATTTCTCTATGTCACTGATAATAACAAACATGAAATAAGAAGATATCGAATGGGTGAATCCCAAGGAATAGTAGTAGCAGGTGGAAATGGAAAAGGAAATCGCCTTGATCAGCTCAATGAACCCCGCTATATATTCGTCGATCGAGAACATTCAGTATTCGTGTCTGATAATAATAATCACCGTGTGATGAAATGGATAGAAGGTGCAAAAGAAGGTATTGTTGTTGCTGGTGGAAAAGGACAAGGAAATAGTTTGACACAATTGTATTATCCTGTAGGAGTTCTAGTTGATCAATTGGGTACTGTTTATATAGCTGATAGTCATAATCATCGAATTGTACGTTGGTCTAAAGAAGCACAACAAGGAAATGTTATTGTTGGTGAAAATGGTCAAGGAGCACAAACAAATCAGCTCCATTGGCCTGTGGATTTGTCATTTGATCGACAAGGTAATCTTTATGTTGTTGATTATAATAACAAACGAGTGCAACGGTTTAATATTGAAATGCCATGATATTAATGGGATGAACTAATAAATAAATTTTATTTATTTTCAGCTATTGATTATTATTTTTGTTTAGTATGGAATTTTAATTGAAAATAAATAAATAAATAAATAAATGAAAATGAGATGGTATATATTTATATTCACGCACGCGCGACCAGAGAGACCCTGGTTATGTGAGACGCAAAAGCCGGACAACAACAAGACAATGTACATACATACAGATCTTTCTGATATCTGAGTTCTACACATGAGGATCTCTCTGTGTCGAATTAATGCAGAATACACGCAATACTTCGACGCTAAAAGAAAATTAATAGAAATCATGGGACAGCCCCCACTCTCACTCTTGGGGACAAGTTTTGAGTGGAAATAGATATACTACTCTTTCTGTTCCAATGTAACAGTAGTATATTTATTTCCAAAAAAAGAGTCGTAAATGCTTAAATTTTGAGTGCTTTTCATTCGATTGATTTGTTTTCTTTCGTATTCAATTTGTTATTGATTATCAATAAAATAACTGTTACATTTGGAACAGAAAGAGTCATTTAATTGATAATCAATAACAAGTTAAATATTAAAAAAAACTATTCAGTCGAAGAAAAACTAAAAAGAATTTTTAAGGGCTCTATCTAATACTAACGAACTTATTATTAAGAGATTTACTTAACTTATTGAAATAAATGATAAATCTAAATCTCTTATATATGATATTATGATAATGATCATTTATTGGCAAAGCGGCTGACTTTGTCGGTCATGTTTGTTTCCTTTTCCGAAAGAAAGGGTAATAGGGCGTTTAAATACACCGGCTAAAATGCTTAAAGTTTGTGTATCTATCTGTCCTAACCAATCAGAAAAGAGCAATGATTATACCGATAATACTAGAATGTAATAGTTCCTAAAAATATTTTCAAAAGGTTTTGGGGGTCGGGGAATTGAATCAATGTTTCTAATGGAAATGTTAAACAAAATGTATTTTTTCACTTATGCTTCTGAGAGCAAAGTATATGTACACTTTGGTTTTAGAAACAAACTGTACAAAGTGCACTGGAAAAGTTTTATAATATAGAAAGAACAATGAAATGTTATTTTTTTTCATAAATACTATCAAGTAATGCCAAGTATATAAATACATTATATTTTTAAGTTTTACTGTTCTTGTTCTAGATCTATATCTAGAATCAAACACTGATATTTTTTTTAAATGTACACGAAGAACTTTTTAACAAGATGTATCGTGTACACCTTGTTTTTCTGAGCAAAATGTACATCAGAATGTACATGGCAAAACAACAGGTGTACTGCACATTTTACTCCTGCTGTATATACCTGCCATTGGAAATACTGTAATCGAATGGTGCTATTAGTTTTTGAAATTTTTTAAGTAATTTTTTTACTAAAAAAAGGCTTGTTTTTACGAAATAACGATTTGTTTCGTAGATTGGAGGGGAGGTCATATAACATAAAATAAGATTGTTGTCATACAGGTATGTTCCCTTCTAAAGTTTCTCTTTATCTTTCTGTATCTAGGCCAATTTGAAAACGTTTTCAGCTACATTAATATCATAAGCTTGTAATATTCTAGTTCAAAACTATATGAACGGTAATGGAGGGTAAAGAATTCTCATATGGAGTCAATTTTGCGGTTAGTAATAAGTTATCAAACAATTAGTAATTAGTTTACTTTTTTTCCTAAGAAGTTTGATTCAAGAAAGTCAAAGATCAATAAATGAAAACTGAGTTGGTTTGCCAAATAATTAATAGTAAATAATATAAAATGTCTCCAGTAATACTCCATCAAAGACAATTTACTGTGAGGAATCGAAAATCTGGAGTTAGTTTATCAATATTGGTAGGTATTAAATAATGATAAATTAATTAATCGTCATTTCTAATAAAACTTGACTAATCGTTATCGAGTAGGGAAAATACGAATTTGAAGTCAGTAAAAATGTTTGCGATCGAACTGCTTGTTGTTTTAACCTTGCTTTACAGATATCCGAAGGTCGTGAATCTAATTTCAATATTGATTCTAATAGGAACATTTTTTTTGTACATTATGTCATTGAGTTTTTAAAACCAAAAGAAAAAAAGAAATAAGAATGTTAATAGAAAAGAATTTCATTTTATTTTATAAGAAGACAACAAAAAGAAAATTTATTAGGATAGCGTAGAAGAAGAAAAAACATTTGATTTATATATATGTATCGAATGTAGTTATAAGAATGAATAAAAAAAGATGTTAATGAATTAATAAAAAAAAAATATAACAAGTTACGGTATCAAATATATAAATTTAATTCAATAGGACTTATTTTAATTTAATAAATAAAAATATTGAAAAATAATAAGAAATAAGATAAATATTATTGATGATATATTTCGTTGAGTATTTGATAGAATTCTTGTTTCATTTAATATTAAACCTTCAGAATTTTGAATTATCATTGGTAATAATCCATCATTACAATTATCTGTATAACAACAATTTATAAGACGATTTGGTATATTTAATTCTTCACAATCTTTTATTCCACGTAAAATTAATTTTTTTGTTTGAGTATTTGGATCAAATGTATGATCACTCTAAATAAATTAAATAAGTATTAAAAAGAAAACAATATGTCTTATAAATTTATACCAAACAAGCATAACTTGGATTATAATGAAGACTTGCAACATTATTTTCATTACTTTCATCACCAATTTCAAATACTAATGGAAGTTGACAAGAATAATCTGATTCACTACATGTATAACATAAAATTGTTGAGATATGTTTAATAAATCCTAAGTAATAAAAATAGATATTTAATTAAGAAATTCATTTTCTCTTATTTTTATTTTGTTACCAAAAAGAATAAATATAATTATCATTATATTGTTTTTTAACATATGATGGAGAATCTAAATTTGCAGCAAAAGTATTTTGTAGAAAAATCAAAATTAACAGATACTTTCATTAGAATGATGTATAACTATATACATCTATACCACTATATCACTGAAAAATTCTTATATTACTATATTCCTATATCGCTATGACAAAATCTTGTATCTTTATACTGCTATATCGCCATACAGCTATGACAAGTTCTTATATTTCTATATCATCATACTGCTATACTACTACGACAAATTCTTATATCTCTATACTGTTATGATATATCCTTATATTTTCATGTATCTTTTTCGTTATACCATTATATGAGTATATATCTCTGGGCCTCTATCACAAATTATTATATATATATATAGCAGTATGCACTTCGATAGAATAACTTTGCTACATGATTGTATAGGAGATTGATTGAATTAGTTACTTTGTTGGTTACTGATCGTGAGATGAATATATTGTTTGAATTTGCCGCAAAATCAAATTCCCCATTAACTCGTTTATAATGTTGTGTCAGTAACGGTTTGAGGGGAAATGGGTTCAAATTCCTACCCGTAAAAGCTTCAACAGTCTTTTAGATCGTGCGTCACAAAAATACATGTTTTATGAACTTTGTCTGTGGTAGATAGATTGTACTAGATCAAATTTTCTGCAAATTTATAGGTCGTTTTTCATGTTCAGGAGAATCGATGTAACTTCATTGAACATTCTCACATTAACTTGTGTCTAAGCAGCTGAGTAGTGTGTTTTATACAACTCGACGAGTTCTATATAATGGTATACTCAGATCTCCGGTAGATCAAAGTATGATTTTCAGATTTTCTCTATGCCTATCTGTCAATTTAAAAATCGAACCTGCTGCTAACTTCATGAAGGTAAAATTGATGCGAATAGTTCTTATATAATTATGTTTCTATGTTCAAATAAGCCTTAACAGCTCATATATTAAATTAAAAGCATCTTGATAATACCATTTATCTATTGTCAATTTAGTTAAATCAAAACGAGCTTTTTCCCAATAAGGTTATTTCACGTTTTCTAACACCAATATCTTGATAATAAATATCTGAATAATCCTCTCTTGTCAATGCATTCATATCACCTGAAAGTATATCAACATTTCTTTCATACGGATTAAATTTATTTATTTGTCGTAATCGATTGTCTTCATTTAAGTGTGTAATAACAAATGTTAAATTTTCAAAACCATCTGAATAATATTGAAGTATATATTTCATGCCACCATTAAAGTAAAAACTTGAGTTTTGTTCAGGGGAATATATATGTAGAATAATATAAAGAAATATGTTGATAAAATTTCTTCAATATATCATTATCTGGCCTCGTAGCGACACTTTATAAAAATATAGGATTTTAAAGCTTTATTTTTATAGGATCACCTATTCCTATATAGGACATTTATAGGATATCCATTTTGAATTAGTTTCAAGCTTTTTTTGGTAGAAACTTTAGTTAAGGCAGTGATAGAACTGAAAGGTGCACTCCTTCTTCAATACCTTATCAGGTAACTTTAGTAAAAACATAGTATTAAACCGGTAAAACTAATAAAACAACAGTGTTGTTAGATTGCTCCCCATCCTCTATTGAAACAACCAAGATCATTCGTTTCACAAAGGAGACATTGAAATGTTTTTGTTGGCTTTCCGTGTTGTAAACATTTATTCAATTTAATTCCATTGGCATCTGTTCGACTTAACTAGCTTTGATAAAATGTTGAATCTCAAGGCATTATTACTTAAAACATAAAGTGTATCAATTAAATGTGGTTTTGAACAAAAACTGTCTCAAACGAAGAAAAATTTTATAACAGGAGTTTTGGCACAATTCTAAGTTTTGTGTAGCACATAAATAATTGAAATTCCTATAAGAGATACAATATATTTCGAAAAATAGAACTGATTATCTCAGGGATGTCAACTGTTAATTTTGAAATGGGGTTTACCAGAACTGGAATGGGGTAAAATTGGGGCACAATCTTTTTATGATGGGGAACATCGCTAAGGTACATAGTTCACTTTCTGAAATAGAAGGTTTTTATTGGAAAACCTTATGGAAGGACACCTTCTTTATAAAAAAAAACGATATTCTATTTGACATTCTGATAGAATCACTTTATTGTTCATCTTTTCACAAAGAAAAGCACTTTTACAGGTAAATTATAATTTCGAAAACAATTTAATCAACAAAGAAAAATAGAAAGTTTTATATTAACCCTTTACGGTCGGATGTGCCCTAAAGGTGATATTTTCTTGTAGGAGGTACGGTGTTTTGCGAATATTGGACCGTAAAGGATTAAGTTATGTTAAATATTGGATCAACGAACACAAGGCTTTTTAATACCACTATACTTTACTGAATGTCGGGCACAATGAATTAGTTCAAGCTCACTCTGAAAAAACGTAAAAAATCATCCATTACACTTGAACTTACAGTTCAATCTTATTTGTAATTCAGCAGCCTCAAATCAGCAGGTAGAGTGGTTCATTAGTCAGTTCTTTGAGAACACATTTCACTGTAAAAGCCTCTATAAAAATACAGAAGTCTATCATAGAACGTAACTTAGTCTTATTAGAAGACCGATTTACGAAAGTCAGATTCGTCCTATATTTCATATCCTCTTCGATGTGAAAAAAGTCAAACGACAAATATTTTAAAAGAGCTACAAAATATAGAAACTCTAAGTATAAAGGGAATACAATATAATCAACATAATAGTCAATAAATTCTAAATGATTACTTTCATAAATTCACTTTGAAAACGTTTATAGTCACTAGACACTTGTGTGTTATGTATGCAGTTTAGGTATAATTACGAGAGCAGTAAAACTTTATATTTTATTTTTTTTATTGGGAGTCATAAAAATTTCTCTTCTGTTTTATTGACATCGGATAAGAGACATTTTATGATATGTTTAGAGGAGTCACTTTTCAAAGGAAATCTTTTGTTTTTTACAAAGACTAGATTCTATACGCAGTCCTATATTTTCAAAAACTACCAGTTCGAGACCATAGTATATCGTAGTATCGATTCAGAACCTCATATAGGGTGCAGAATGTGACCTCAGAGGTACAGAACACTGTGGGGTACAAAATCCCGAAAAGATGTGTTGTATCTCAAAATGAGCACAGTTGCCAGCCCTGGATCATCTGTGATCAAAAACTATCTTAAATAATATTATTTAAAATTTAATTATGATTGTTAATATATCATGTGATTATATTTCACATACATTTTCTGAGAAAATACGGTTTTAATAAAAAAATTTCTGTCCAGGCAAAAAGAAAAAAGAAATAGACAATTACATATATAAGAGATGAATCATTCAAATAACAAATGCAAAGAAAGAGGCAGGTTGTGCATGTACAAGTGAAGCTATCATTCACACAAATTTTAAATTCATTAATCGAACTCTTGAAGACAGTTTAACGTTACCTTTTTTAGGAAAATATGATTTTTCTAAGAGAAATGTTCCTTTTTTCGAAAAAGATAGGAATATAGGAAAATTTAGAGAAAAATAGGACATTATAGGACTGATTCCAAAAATATAGGAATTATAGGACGACTACGTGGCCAGGAATCATTATTTTGTATTTTTTTAACAGTAATTAAATCTAAATTAAGTGGCTTTTGAGAATCGATACTAAATCGAACATATTATTATTAGAATTTGATGGTTTACGAAATGAATGCACATTGATTCTAGCTAAACGAAATGTTGAAATTTTTCAAATAGCAAAGCTCTGTATCTCTTTTCTTTCGAAAGTTATTCAAAAAATACTCATCTGCCTCTTTTTTCTGAATGGACATTAGTTTATCAGTCTGTTATCGGACTCTAGATGATTCATACTTTATCAGCAGAGTATCTTATTAGTTTAGCTTTCGGCCCAAAAAACCTTATAGTCTAATTTAGACATAAAAAAATTCTATATTTAATTTCCAATGAAATGAGATACTTTTCATTACTGACACGTTTTTTTAAACATATTTACACTGAATAACTTTTTATTTATGCTGCTCCTAATCGAACATCTTGTTTCGTGAGATTCTGGCCAAGATACAATGTACAGAAAGGTTAGCAGATCTTGACTGAAATACCCATGAACTTAAATAATCACTAAAATTTACTTATGGATGACTTTGGATACTTCTGATAAAGTCTCTCCGATGCAGAATTCGACGCTCAAGAGGAGTATGATGTCACATTACTGCCCAGGTGAATCAACCGGATATCAAATTCGATCGGATTCCTGGTAACGAAAGGCTTTCGAAACCCGGCTATTGGATTTCGAAGTATTTATGATGATATCCGAGTATCGGATTCAACAAAATATTTCAATGAGTGGATCCAATCGATATTTTCCAAGCTATCATATACTTCCGTTGGATTACATGGGAAATTATCGGATAATTATAATTATATATGTAAAAATCTTTGAATTTTTTATTTCAGAATAGGTAGTTTGATGTATGTGAGTGCGTTTGAAAATGTTGTAGGGAGTATTACTTATTCGAAATAGTTGGTAAGGTTTTATAGTTGTGTTGTGTGTTCCTAGTGGAAGTAAGTTGATGTTGGTCGGAAGATTTAAAATCAATATCCTGTACGAATGCAAATATGTTTGTTTTTCTAGTCGCAAAATGTTCTGTTTCATCTATGACGAGTGATTGTCATGTATTATGCTGTTTTAACTGTGTTTCAATATAGCATCCTCATGGTTAATCATATTTTCGAGCTACCAATGAGTTTTCATAACACTTCGTTAACTGCCGACAGTGGAATCCAATCGAATCCTATATTCAATCGGATTTTATAGGCTGTGGTGAGTGGTATACGATAGAATCCGGATCCGACTATGACATTGATTCACCTGGGTGCTACAAACGCAGAAAATCAAACTAGAGATCAATAATAATTTTAGAAAAGCAGTCAAACTTATTGTCTTCACAAATACCACTGAAAGGAGATCGTGCTCTCCAAAATACTTCAGCACAATCTAGTTCCAAGTAGTAGCAAACAAGGCTCCTTAACTACGTTCCGTGCTATATCCCATGGCTATGCTTCGTCGTAGGAAAATCAGTTTCGCAAGTGTTATTAACCCAAAATCTTGGAGTAGAAATATTACGTTCTTATATAAAATTGATCTACAGTCAAGATCTTGTGAAACAAAATGTTTCACTAGGTCAGTCTGTACCAGTCACACGGGCGTTTTTGGCATAGTTTCCGAGTTCTGACTTTTATGATAAAGATGACGCTAGTTCATGACGCTAGCCAAAATAGAGAAAATAAAAATGGGCAAAGTTAGAAATATGATACAACATCGTTATAATCTTTATCTAATTTTTCTGTAAAATTATCTTTTTAATTGATTCACTTCCAAAATGATAAATGAATTCGTTTTAAAAATGATGAAATGAGTCATCCACATCAGTTAGTAAATCAATCAGATTGTAGGTACTATATTTTTTTTGTTTTTCAATTGTGTGATTGTGTCACAATGATTAGACTTTTTTTGTGATAGATTTTTATAAAAGATGACGAATAATGACGAAGCACCATCATTAGATTTTTATATTCGTACATCTGGAACAGGTGATGGTATATGGGAAATAAATCGACCACAACAAGTTATAATTAAACTTGTTGAACAAGGAATATTTCACGGTGAAATACTTGATATTGGTTGTGGTATTGCTGATAATGCTATTTATATAGCACAACATGTAAACAATGTTAATATCACGGCTATTGATCTAGTAAATTTATTATTTCTTTTTTTATTTTTCTCAAAATCTGTGAATATTTTCAGGTGCCAAGAGCGATTGAAACTGCTCGTAAAAAAGCTGAAAAAAATAATATTAATATTCAATTTAATGTTGTTAATATGCTTGAAGATATATCATCAACAAATTTAAAAAAACATTTTTATGATGTAATACTTGATTCAGCTACATTTCATCTTTTTTCAAATGAAGATCGTCAACATTATATGAAAAATCTTGAAAATTTAATTAAACCTGGTGGTCTTTATATTCAAATAGGTTATAGTGAAAAAGAATTACGTCAAGGTCGACCACGTCGTTTAAAAAAATCAGATTTAAATGAATTATTTTCATCAAAAAATGGTTGGGCAATCGAATCAATTGAAGATACAATTTATGAAGCAAAACCTGATTCACCAGTAGGAATAGGTGCTCAAGCCTATCTTTCATTAATTCGAAGAAATAATGATACTTAATTCATATATTTTAAAAATTATTTCTCTTCTATTAAATTTATTTAATAAAGTAAAATAACAGATAGTATATATTAAATATGTATACATATTCGTGGACAACAAGTCAATGTTGAATAAGGGTCATTGGAGAAAGAAACGTTCTTTTTCGTCCGTAAGAGATTTGATATATATCATCATCAATGTTATTCTTTATTGAAAAGAAAAACAAAAAAGATAAGACCATGCTTTCTTTCTTTTCTATTTCGAATAACTCTGACTACTTTGCGTACTTTTATTATTATTTATATATCGATCTATTTTATTTTTTTTTCTGATAATATTTAATTTAAATAATCCAAGACTATTGTTTTATCATTGTCACAAAGATGTTCGTTATCGTAACTTCTAGATTGTTTTATATTTTTCTTAAATTCATTGTTAACGAATATGAAAAGCGAAGATAATAAAGATGAAGCACCACCACAAGAACTTTTTTTTCGTATATCAGGAACAGGTGATGGTCATTGGGAAACTAATAGACCTCAACCAGCAATCATCAAACTTGTTCAACAAGGAATTTTTCATGGTAAAATACTTGATATTGGTTGTGGTATTGCTGATAATGCTATTTATATTGCACAACATGTAAACAATGTTAATATCACAGCTATTGATCTTGTAAATTCTCTATTATTTTATTTGTATAAATAAAACAAAATTCTGTTTAGGTACCAAAAGCGATTGAAGTCGCTCGTGAAAAGGCTCAAGAAGCTAATGTGAATAATATTCAATTTGAAGTTATTGATATGCTTAGTGATATTTCAAAAACAAATATTTTAAAACAACATTCATATGATATTATTCTTGATGCAGCTGTTTTTCATGTTTTTTCAAATGAAGATCGCCAACGTTATATAAATAATCTTATGTATTTAATTAAACCAAATGGTCTTTATATTCAATTATGTTTTAGTGAAAAAGAAACTCGAGAAGGTGGACCTCGTCGTATAAAAGAATCAAATTTAAATGAATTATTTTCATCCATAAATGGTTGGACAATTGAATCAATTGAAGATTCAATCTATGAATCAACTTTGGCTGGTCCATTGGGTTTAGATGGACGAGCTTATCTTTCATTAATTCGACGAAATAACAAATTTCCATTTTAATTCATCACTTCCTATTACGTTGAAGTGAAATCCTTAGTTTACTTAAACAGACTGGTTCAACAGTTAGTTACGAAATATTATTATTAATTTTGATAAAAAAAAATTTGTTCTCATACGAATTTTGAAAATAAATCATATGCTGCAAATCAAATGGATTGATGTGTTTGTTCATTAATCTTTAAATCTTTTCGATCAATCGATTTCCTTATTTTGATCTTTAAATAAGTTTTATTAAGAAAAAATTCTATAAAATGAAGAATTTAACAGTTCACAATCTGCAAAACAAAGTTCATTTGAATTGTATGATTATTTAATCTGCTCTATCTGATATTTTTAAGATCTTCAACAGTTTTTCATTATTTTTTGATTAGGATCTTTTTAAAATTTCAACGATTTCTAATTGAAAAAAATCTTGATTATATCTCACAAGATCTTAGGAAGCTTTGTCGATGATATTAACCAACGTCTAGAGAAGATCTTTGTAGGATTATTTAAAAAGAGAAATGAACATATAGGATATGAATCTCTAAATCAACCATTTTATCCAGTTAGATTATGTCATATAAATATTCCATCATACGTGTTTATTTCAATTAACGAAGTTCTACTATATCGTGTTTGATTTCAAATTGATTTGAAACTAATAGAATAAATAAACATATATGAACATTCTAATTTAATGATTTTTCAAGTATCATTCAATATAAAATCGGATAGATATATTAATTTTATATCCTAAATGTCACACAGATTTCAATATAAGGATTGGAAAACATGCTAAATTTTGGTATTGTTGGTGTTTTATTTAATGCCAAATTTGTTCACGTAATTGATATATGCATTCTTCTAATAAAAACGAGTTAATTGTTTCATCTTCAAACATAAAGATAACTTGCTGCCTGGGATTAATTAAATCAAAATCAAATGCATAGGAAGTATTCGTGTCTCGATGTTGTCCAATTTGGGTATCTATAGTAGCTTTACTAACAATACGTCCATAGGTATTCAAAATGCCAACTTTGTAGTAACGAGTAGCATTAAGATTAGTACCTGACTTATAATAACACCGAGGTTCAGGTGAATTAAAAATATTCCTAAACGCCAATTGAACTGTGCATGAAGTATTTCCAAATGGTTTGTTGTTAGTAAGTTTTTTCCAAGTAGAATCATATAGGTGAAGACCTCCTTCAGACATTGAATTTGTAATAATAGCATCTAGTGGACCATTACCACAATTAATAGTAAGAATATGTCCACATAATTCTGGTCGAAATTTGAGATGTTTCAAAGCCTCGATATTGCCTAGAGCAACAGTATTATCAATTGAGTAATTTGATGCTGGCAACGCACATGTAGCAGAATTTTTATCAAGATAACGTGTGGCAAAAATATTTGAAAGAATTGGTTCTACACTGGAACTCGATCTAGAAGGATCTATTATTCCACAAACCATGGACTTGTCATTATTTTTCTTTGCCTGAATCTTAGATATTTGTCCTTTTTTCAACCAACACGTGCCATCTTTATATTTGGTCCAGGAGAAATGAGAACATCCTGGTGTTTGAGCACATATTCCACCACATCTTTCACCTGAAATTTGTATATTAGTCAAATCATTATCATAAAAGTCACAACTAAATGCCCAACTGTCAAACCATTTGATATCCTTTTCATCGAAAGCTTCAGATATAGAGTGTTTATCTAAAAAAAAACGTATGTAAACGCAAAAGTTATTTTTTTTAAATTCCTTCTATATCACAAATAATCGATCTATTGCAAATATAATGCATCTTGACCTTCTAATCAAGTAAACGAAATTTTTTCTCACTTGTTATGAAAGAAGCACGAAGTTGGCGAATAGACTGTCATATGTTTCAGGAATTGAAAATAACTGAATCACTAAGGATCGGATGAATCGAAGGAATTGGTGGGTAACAATTGAATTCATCGAGTAGAAGTAGTCGTGGAGATTCACTAGTTTTTCTCGAATTTCTGCTGTATGAAAAATATTTTACAGACGAACTGTTAAACATTAGGTATATAAAACCTTTTTCCATTTCCTATTATGAATATCTTTATTTCTTTGATAGTAAATAATCGTCTTTTACTTTCATTGATAAAACATGAGGATATTTTGCTTTAGTTGAATGAAGACATCAAATTACTATCAGTTCCGTCTATCATCACAGGAGTTGAGAAACTCATCGTCGAATCTGTCAAGCGCAATGTGTTTTTGCTGAAGTGGAAGAAAAAGTTATAAATACACTGTTTGATCGCAACTGAATAGATCGTTTCACGAACATAGAAATAAGCAAAATGTAGGAGAGGAGAGTCAAACATGATTGAATGAACAATAATTTGACTAAGCCACAAATGTTCATTGATGGAAAAGTTAGATTTTTTTTTTATGTCTATGCTTCAAGACTCGATATATAAAATGTATCATCATTTTGTGTATTAAATATTAGTATGAGAGTTTAATGCTGATGAAAAGAACTTTAGAATTGTTCTCATAATAAATATATATGTTTTAAGAAACAATTTAAAAATACAGATTTTTCATAATGCTATAAATGATGTTTCATTCTCATCGGAAGCAAAACTTTTTAACGGGACGATAATTGAAGTATCAGCTTATTTTATGAAAACTGTCCTAAATGAAAATTTAAAATTAGAAGCTCATGACAAATACATTTTCTCTAATGTTTCTCATTATTTTTATTAGAATTTTGTCGAATGAGCAGAATAAAAAGAATTCTAAATAATTGCAATAACATTAGAACATAGTTTACCTGGACATGTTTTTGTGGTGCGTTGAGCACATTTTCTCCATAGTATGATGATTAGGGAAAGAGTCAACAAACTCACAGTAGTAATAATGATTAAAATACATTCACGATTGTTCAATGGTCGTCTGATCATTCGATCTATCCATCGAGATTTATGGATGTGCTCTTTCGGTTTTTTGAGCGTAGGTTGTGAAAAATTAATTTGTTTGCTTTGCTGTTTGCCATCTATAAGCGAAGTCGTTTGATCTAAAATAGGTCGTGGATCAGATATATCATCCATAATTCCTAAAAGAAAATATTTCATTATACATAAATTAAAGCCTCGTATTGCTACAAACTAGCTGTGGATAACTTGTCCTCTTCATTATCTTGCAAAAGAATGTCTTGTAGTGATGAGATATTTTGTTGATTGGTTTGATTTCGAACTCGTTGATATTCTAAAAGATATAAAGTAGTCATGAAATATGAATCATTGTAAGAATAAGAAGAAACAAACCTTGAAGTCGTTTTGCAGCATCATTACAACGTATTTTTTTGAATGCATCAATTAGATAATCACAATCTTGATCGCTAATAATCGCTTTTTCAAAAAGAGATTCAAGTACACGTAATGTTCCACAAAGTGATGGATCATCGCGTAAATATTTTGGAACATCTTCACCAAGGAGGAAATGTAAACGATGTCGATCACTGTCTGATAAGAGATCTTGTATTTTAATTAGAACTGCTCGAAAATCAAACTGTCCAGTCATTTGATAAAGCAAATCGCTTTCGATAAAATGATAGTACAAAACTAACAGATATAGATTTTCAGTATGGTCGAACAGTCAACAGTATCTAAAGTGTGTACACTTGAAAAAAAATTAAAATAAATTATTACGGAAAGTTCAATCATGTTTCTTTTACAATTTTGAGTTATAATTATTTCGCTCTGTACATATTATAGGGAGTTTATATTTTTTATTTGTTAGTTTAGCAGCGAAAGCTTCTATTTTATAATACGACACCTGCTACTGTTGATTGATTATTCTTACAATCGAATGGTCTGTCATGTCCGTAAGAAAAATAGTATATAGTCGAGTCCGATGAAAGCTCTCATTGCCAAACTAACGACATTAAAGTATAGACTGATAATAACTACTCTAGAAGAAGATATTTAAATTTTAAATTTAAGTATGAAAATTGAAGGAAGAAAGGTTTTCTCGCAACGCTACGTTTTGTTCTAATAATAGTAGAGAAAACCTTATCTGATTCATGTTTGATACCTAAATTTTAAATTTGAATATCTCTCTCTAGACAAGCCATCACTAGCCTATATTTTAACCTCGTTAGTTTAGCGTTGAGAGCTTTAATGTGACTCGAACATATGGCGATTTTCTCACAGACAATATAAACTGTTCCATTGTTAGTACTAAAGTATAATACGCTTCGATATGGTTTAAATTATCTTGTGCAGAAAAAAAGTTGAAAATTTATTAGTTCCAGCATTCGAAGGAAACTGCAGAAGAAGTAAAACTTTATTAAATTTAATTACTAGTACGGCATTTCTCTATCGATTTGTACAATGCTGACTTTTCTAGTTTATTTTATTGAGGAGTTGTTGACATTTTTTTTAGAAGTCTTGAAATCAGCTAACTAATCACTGAATAATCAAATGGGAGAATTTGTTTGTAGTTTCAACATGAGTGAAACTTGCTAAATCAACCTTTTCATAAATAAGTCTAAATAATACTTTCAACGTTATATACAGTATTTTCTAGATTTTGTCCCTCTAACATCAGATCGTTTCAAAACTAAAAATAAACATTACTATTTGATTCGCAACTCAATTATCTCAGACTTAAAAAAGTTTCCAGTGCTTAGTGGTTAGTTGTCCACAGTAAAAACAAGTTAATAGCTACTTTTATTCTCAAAATATTGAAAAACAATCGTGGTACATTATATTTTGACATCAGCAACATACTGTTTATCCTTTCTTACTTGTATGGTCCTATGTATTCTTTTGCTTTCTATGTTACTATAGTATTTATTACATTTTTTTCTTTTTTTTCTTTTTTCTCTCTTGACGCATCGCTCTCCAAGAAAAAGAAATATTAGCGGTTCGTTGAAGGGGACGCCTTGAAAGAAGATATATATGCATATACAACGTGTCTATTATTAATACATGTGTCTTAGTTTTTGTATGTTTTTTTTTTATCAAAGCAAAAGAAAGAGTATGTCTACGTGAAGGAGGAGAAAGAATGGCACTATGTTTTTTTTTGTTTTAGATTGTCGAAGAAATATTTAGAGCAGCTAAGAAGTAGTGAGGGAGGCTTTTTTTGTCAATCGATAGAGCATCTTTCACTCTATCGTTCTATGTTATTTGATCTACATGTAACTAAGATTATAATAAAAAACGTTTCAACAAAAACGTTGTTGGTGTAATCTGGCTAGCAGCAATAGTGAAGAAAACCGTCCACATGTGATTTTTTTCTTGTTCTTTCTTTTATCATTGTCTCCTTATCTTTTATAGGAACTGATCATCTGTGTATTTCGTAATGGACAAGGAGTAAAAATGATAAAATAGGAAAATATAAGGATAAGTTTATCAATTGTTTATTTTATCAAATATTCGAAATAATCAATCACCTTCGTTATCGACGTATAACTACATTCTTTCAATCCATTTTGCGAACGCTTCTTTTTAATATTCTTCTTTATTCAAAGAATACATGAAATCTACTGCAGTATCATACAAGTAGTACTCATCCTACGGATTCGCTGACCCTTTTCTGAAAGAAAATTTAGTGTGATCATCATTCAAAATGATTTTCATTTGGATTATCTTATATCTCAATCTCCTTGATTCCATGAAAGCTACGAAACAAAACATCCACTCTAGCGATGATCGTTTTATAGAAATATCCCTATATAGATTCATATATAAATGACAAGCAAACCTCAAGTTCCAGTTCTTTGTCTTCGATTGAGATTGATCAAGTCTAATACAGATATCTGATCATATTCAGTGGTTTGGGACGTCATATTTTCTAATCCTAAACTCCGACTTGTTTGAACAAAATTGAAAGACAAACATTCATTTTTTTAAGCACAATATTTATCGCTATACGACTGTTTTCTTAAGAAAACGGAATTAGGTGCGGTTCAGATGCTTCAGTTTGTTCATCAAGTTCAATAGCATGACCAGGTGACGATCACTCCAAACCATAATTCCATGAAGAAGATATCTTTTTTCAAACTAGTGAATTTCGAATAGCTTCTCAAAGTTTTAGGACGATACAACTATATATCTATTTCTGCTTACGCTACAATAAGCAAATAACATTATGTTAGTATTCACAATTCCTTTACAGGATATGTTCTGTTACATAAGATATCTAATAAAGAATTATTTTTCCTCAAGAATCGAGTTATTTGAGAATATATTGAAGTACTCCAAATCTCACTTAATAGCCTTATGATAAACTTTTTAAATCAACGACCAGCCGTTTCCACGTACGGTTTATTTTGCTGTCTGTCTTCTGTCACATTAGGTTTCTCATGCATCCAAAGGTATCTTATTTATAATCTTTTTTATTTTTACAAAATGATATTTTGCTGGATTCGCTATCAAACAAGGTTAATTAGATTCTTTGAAAAATCCACTTAAATTACTTGGGACTTATTTTGAATGTTATTTTAAGGTTAATGTCTACAAAGACTCAACAACAGAAAATCAATCAGCTACTCCGTTTTTTTATATACTTCTGTATAAATCTTACTCAAAATTCTGACGTATAGTAATGTACAAAGAAAAATGTTTCTATTAGAATCAATGTCGAACATGCATTCACGATCCTCGATTATTCTTAATTCAGGCTTAAACTAACAAGGAGTTCATTAAAATAGCTAAGAAATAGATTAAAACACCTTTTATTCGCTGCTAATTTGAATTTTCTGTACTTGACAACGGTCAGTCAAGTTTTATCTAAAACTATGATTTATTCATTTATCATTAATTAATAACTAACATCAGACTTGAGTTCTCCATAGTAAATGATCTTTAGTGACTTTTTACTGGAAATAGTTCATGTTATTGATTATTAATCATTTGGTAAAATCCATTCAGCCTTGATTTATCGATCTTCGGTTATCTTGAATCAAAATTTTTAAGAAAAATAACAAAACAAACTATGAATTGCTTATTTACTTATTATTAACCTCAAATTTGATTCGAGATTCGAATTCTATACCTTCGATAACCCTTTCTAGAGTTTTCTTATAGAACATCATAAGTTTTAAATATTCATCTAGACGACACTATTTTCTGATTGGGATAAATACACAAACATACCTGTAAAACTACAAACTTATTTTATGCTATATGATCTCTGCTTCAATTCGGGAAACAAATCATTATTTTCTTAGAAAAAAAAAACATTGTGTAATCAAAAACTCCTTTCAAATTTTTACAAGAACTAATACTATCAATTGATTTCTTGATCTAAACAATCTTTGATCAAACTTTTCAAAAAATTGTTTTTTCTTAGTCTTTTTTTAAAAACAAGTAACGCTCGTCAAAGGTGACTCGCTTAACCCTCGACTGAATCCATTCTATCTACTTCGAGAATCATTGATAGATAAACTAGTCAACAAATGTGACGATATAGCCAGCTCAGTTTGAACGAATCTCCCACATTTTATGATTTTTAAAACCAAACGGTCAATCTTAAATACGAAAAATATCAAGTACCCACGATTTTCTCATCACAGATAACATTTTTTGACTTATATAGTGCATTGATAGAGCACTGCCATGAGTTGCCTGGACTATAGTTCATTCGGAGTTCATAATGAAAAACTGAGACAAAACGTAACGTTCTCATTGATTCCAGCTAAGTTACTTTAGCTTGACTTTGCACCCTGAGCAAGCACATATACAGAGTTATGTTTTTCATATGATTACCCCTCTTAGTCAAGAAAACAGGAATGAAACCTCTCGCCCCAGTTTTCATTGGGATTTTCGGTAACATTTGTTCGTTACGATCTCCTCATATAAGAAAACACACATGTTGTTCGGAATTAAGTGAACAGGAATGTGGGATGACAACAAGCAAATAACACTATATTAGGATTCAAGTCCTTTAATGAATAGGTCCATTTCACATCAAATGTCTAATAAAGAATTGTTTTACCTCAAGAATCGAATCATTCGCCATTTTCTCAAAGTGCATCACCTCTCACTTATTGTACTTATGCTAAAGCTTTAAAGTTAACGGCTAGTTGTTCGTCAGCCTCTCTCCGATCAGCCACACACGACTAACCCTTTGAGACCCAAATTTTGTCTACTGAGCCAAATTTGCTGAAATTTTCGGGACACATTGGAGCTGTAGTGAGGAGTCTATGATAAGATTTTCAGCTCTATAGTATGGCAATTGAGCAAGATATTTGTCAAACAGGGGCAAAAGATAGCCGCTTTGTGGTCAATATTTCTCGGTTCAGGCTGGCGTTATAGCTTTTGTTTTTCATTTTGTTACAAAGAGCACGTCGAGATGTGAGGCATCGCAAAATCCTTTTTTCGGATTCTCACTTTTTTAATGGAGAAAATGGATCACAAGTTTGACGATTTAAAAACCATGCCAGCAATGAATGTCTGATTACATAAATGTTTATATACACAAGTAACGCTCGTCTAAAGACTCGTTCAGGTCTTTCTCGTAGAAATCGTGTTTCTAAACTACCGTCAAGCTATTCATTTATAAAATTAAAAAAACCGAAGTCAGATTCTAATTCCTCCACCTCAACTGCCTTTGACCAAACTTCATAAAAACAAATATTCTTTGTTAAAAATTTGTCGTTTGTTTAAGACATTGAGCTTCAAAAAATTTTTAGAAAACTGACTTCAAATTTGAATTCCTCGTCCTCGATTACTCTTCGGTCAACTCTTAAAAAATTTTTTTTCTGTGAAAAAGTCGTCTTTTCTGTAAAAAATTGATCTATAAAAGAATTTTAAAAACCAAACATCAGATTCGAGTTCCTCGACCTCGTTTACCTTAATGTTCTTTTGACCCTCTGCGGACATACAAACAATCAAGCAAACAATTCATTTCTGCTAGATTTCTCTCTACGAGAAAGAGAATAATAAAAATAAAGCGTAATTTTAAAAAGAAACTGTAGTTCTCTACATCTTGACATGCTCTTTTCAACAAAAAAAGCAACTCAATATACTGAATGAGCTTGGACAGAGAGATCTTGGTCACAAGATCAAAAGATCATAAACCGAGAAAACACGGAAAAGATTTTTTGTTTTTTTGGAAACAAGCATGTTTTCCAAGCAGTCGATTACAGAAATTATCAAAATTTTTATCCAAAAATAAGGTTTTGAAAAAAAAATCATACCATATCTGAAAGATTCAAGGACGAGTTATCTTCCCATGCATCTATCTTAGTTTCAAAATTTCTGACGAAAATTGACCTTTTTTTGGGAGGCTGAAAAAACATGGCTTGATGTGTTTTTTAGTGTTTTCTATACACTCTATCACCCATTTAGCTAGGTACGGATCGTCACCCATTTTCAATATTTATTGAAAACATATCTTCAAGATTTTCAAAAATCGAAAGATGTGAAAATTCTTGAGGTGAGAAATATATATCTTACTGGACCTAAAAAGATTAACGTGAACACAATAAATAAAATTTATTCCATGAAGAAATGAGTTAAAATGACGATTATTATTTATATATGAATCACAGATAGGAATATTTCTATAAAATGATCATCACTAAAGAGTGGATGTTAGTTTCCTAGCTTTCATGCGATTAAGAAGACTGTGAGATATAATATAATCGAAATCAAAATTAATTCCTATGATAATTATACTAAATTTCTTCCAGAAAGGGTCTGCGAATTCATAGAATGAGCGCTACTTGTTATAGAAATAACTATAATATTTTTTTATAATGAATATTTCTGTGCATTGATATTATCTGGTTTGGAAACATTATATGCATAAAAGACAAAATGGGTGCAAATAAAGTATTTCTGAGACGATAATATATTTTCCTGTGGTAGCAACGATATTATTTGGAGAAAAGACGTATAAAGATTCTTTTCCTTGTTTTTTTCTCTCTCGTTAATATCTTGTTTACTTCCTTGTCATCATATCTAACAATAATTCATGACATCTTTAATAGTCTCCAATGAGATGGAAAAAGATACAACGTATCTTTTCTTCTATAAATACGAACAAAAGAAAGTATAGCATATTTTCTTTCTGAAAAAACATAAATATGTCATTTCTTTCACGTATAGTAAGTATTTTAATCATTTGACAAGAATATAGATTTGAAATATGATTGTATAAATTAGTTGATATTGTTTGTTATAATATGGGTAAATTACAACAACACTTCCATAATCACTATTCAATCGAAAAGAAGTGAATCAATACATGAAGAAGATTCTGTTGCAGTTGTAAAACCACAACGTCGTGTGAAATGCGATGAAGATCGACTTTTAAATCAAGGTGATTTAGAAGAATGTATTAAAAATACAGATGTTATTCAACTTAATGTTGGTGGTGAAATAATGATGACAACTCGTGAAACACTTACTCGCTCTCCAAAATCAATTCTTTCAATTATGTTTAATGGTGATTGGGAACAAAGATTACCCATGGATAAAAAAGGAAATTTTTTTTTAGATTTTAATCCAATTCTTTTTCGTCATTTACTTGACCAATTACAAATATTAGATAACAATAATATAATTAAATTTCATCCTCCTTCACAACCTTCACTTATTGAACCATTTAAAAAAATGCTTAAAAAATTGAATCTTAATCAATTTTCATCATTATCAAATAATATTATTACTTATAATGTTGGTGGTCAAATTATTACAAATCAACGTAAAACATTTGATCAAATATCTAATTCTACTTTGGGTAACATTCTTAAATCGTCGAACATTACAAAATTTGTTAATAAAAGTAATGTGTTTCTTGATTATGATCCAAAATTATTTCAACATTTGATTAAACCACTAAGAAAAAAATTACCTAAAACTATCGGTTGTTCAAAAGAATTGTCGAAACAAGAAAACATTTTTTTCACAAGATTATTCTCTGTTTCGAATGTCTGTGGTAAGTAAAATATTTAGGGCATACCAAAAAATAGTGGCAGTGTTATTTTAATTCCTTATAGAAACCACCTTAAAGAAACTTTCTTTCTATATAGTCTGATAAAGAAAAGAATCCTCGATTTTTCTATGTTATTTGATCATACTTCAACTAATACCATAATAATAAATATTCAAAAACATCTATTTTGTGTGCATACGTACTGGTTGTATTAGTACTGATTTTAAAAAATACGAGTCTTTTTTTGAATAACTTTTGTTAAAACAAAATAGAGAACTGCGGTTTTCATTGTTGGAAAGAGAAGGTCAAGACGCATCGAATCGTAAATTCTAGAGTTCTTCATATTATTTTGTAAGATTTTCAATCAATCTTTTTAAAGATAAACGTGTCTGATACGGTGTTTACAGTGTTTTTGCAATTATCAACTAGAGATTCAAACCACTAATCGAAGATCTGCAAACTATAGAATGCTGGCATAAATAATATATATTCTAATTGAGCCTCTAATCCGGTTTTCTAGCAAAATCTGTGAAAAAAGGTCACTTTTGTATTTTTACCTTTTGTCTAAAAAAAACATTTCCCCAATAGTTAGAAATTTAAATAAAAAGACTTCATAAATCAATATCAGAGAAATTCATAAAATACGATTCGGTGCATTTTCATCTCCTCTTTCTAACGCTGAAAACCGCAGCTCTCTATCGCATTCCCATAAAAAGTTATTCAAAACATATTCCCTAACGTTCATGGTAGCAGGAAACATGCAAATAAAACAGATCTTATAGAAATTTTATTATTATAATATCAATTGGATAATGATCAAATAGTATAGAAAGATAGAGCAAAAAACGCTCTACCTGTTCATGTGAAAAGAAAATTTCTCCAAGCAGTCAAAAAGAAATAAAGATGTAGGGCTCACTACTTTTGGTATGATCTAAGTATCATTTGAAGGCCAGTAATATGATGATATATATGTATGTACTTATTAAAAAAATCTCACAAACTGATATGCGGCATCTTAATATCCCAATATGGTCTACAAAAGCTGAAAGTTTCACGCGATTTAGAAAAACTCGATGTAAACGTGGTTGAGATCCCATGGATTATTCCAACCGTTATCAAAACATGTATTTGCGTCTTTATGCATCTATACTCGTACTCGAAAAAGACCGTACTTGCGCGTCTCTGCATAGTATAATATGACACATCCAGCTTGAGTAATCTGATCGATATGTAAACTGGAGGTCTAGACGATTGATATTCTATATGTTCATTTCTCTAATATTTCATTTACAAAATCCTACTAAGAACGAGAGGCTGCAGAATATCTACCAAGCAGAATTCATAATTTTGTAGACTTGTCTTTATTAGGCAATGAATTGACTGTAAGCGAACCTCATTCCTTCCAAACGCTTCTTCTCAATACAAAATTCTGCTTAGAATTCAAAAACTAAAGCAGAATTTTAACAGAATTCTATTTCCATCAGCAGAAAACAAAATTCTTTCTTAAAAAGAAAACAACACAATTTTATTCAGAATAAAGAAAAGATGTGTAAGAAGTTCATATCATCGTTCAAATAAAACATCCACGCTAGTCTACGATAGTAACTGTCGATTCAAAACAAAAACAAATGCAAACAAACGAATACAATTTAATCATTTAATAATCAGTAGAATTTTGTTCAGAATTCTATCCTACCAGATATACCACTTCCTTCCACACAAAATATAGAACAGAATTCTGTAGAGAATTCTGAAACTACAGCAGAATTTCGTTCAGGATTCTATTCCATAGACATACTATATACAACTGAATTCATGTATATCAGATTACGTATCCTCTCTTTTAATACTTGTCAACAAATTCTAACCAGAATCAAGATAATAGTAGAATTTTATCAAATAGAATTTTATAGAATGTTATGTAAGTATGAGAGAAACAAAATTAAATAAAAACAATGCATAAGTGTACACAATTCTGAATTCTGCTTCGTAGGCATTCTGCAACTACTGCTAAGAACCTAATGCCATTCTGAAGAAAACCTAGTTCAATTCTACAAAGATCCTGTGATGATACTGGACAAAATCTTCGAAGAATTCTAATTACATTCTAAAAGATGAGAACAAAAACCCTTCATTTTTCCAATTTTGAGATTCTGACAGGATCCTGATCATGCTTTTTAAGAATTTTGCGCTGAAACATCAAAGATTTTCCTTAGGGCTATTACATGAAACAGACAAGATGAATATTATTAATAATGAGAATGAAAGTAAGAGAGACAATATTTTTGCGTGCGCTCATCAACCCACTCGATAGGGCACTGTCCAAAATTATATGAAATAAAACTTCAAGAAACATGCTATCTTGTGGGTGAGAAATAAATATTTTTTATCTGAATTTCAACAAAACAACGGATATGAAAAGAAAAAAGACCACTACAGAACAAGAAATCTGTATTTTTTCTATCACTATTTTAATACATGGTATTGAACAATGTTCTATATGTCTTTCGAAGATTTTAAACTACTTCTACCAAGAGAAAGTTTCCCTCCAACCTATATTTTCTTTATATTTGAGAAATTATTGGTATAGACATCAGTAAAATATATTATAATAGGACTTTTCTTTACAGCAACTGAGAATTTTCTCTATTCTTCTCTATCACATCAAGTAGAGTGAAAAACAATATTATCGAAGTTATTTCTTCTCTCGCAATTCAAAGAAAATGAAAGATTCCTTTTGATGATGATCATGTTTTCTCTTTCTTTTAGTACCACTTCGTGCCAGTTCGATAGATATTTCTACAAATGCCACATGGAACAAGAATGGTCAAACAGTAGGAGGACAGAATCCAACACTCTCTGGCCCTCACGGTATATATGTGGATGATGAGCAAACAATTTATGTTGCTGATATTAGAGATGACCGTATTGTGGCATGGAAATCGGGTGAAACAAATGGAAAAATAGTAGCCGGTGGAAATGGACAAGGAAATGGTACTCACCAATTGAATTATTCAACAGATGTGATCGTAGATAAAGCGACAGATAGTCTTATTATTTGTGACGCTGGGAATAAAAGAGTAGTTAGATGGCCTCGACAAAATGGAACAAGTGGAGAAATAATTATTTCGAATATCTTTTGTTGGGGTTTAACAATGGATGACAATGGATTTCTCTATGTCATTGATGTTCACAGACATGAAGTAAGAAGATATCGAATGGGTGAATCTCAAGGAATAGTAGTAGTAGGTGGAAATGGACGAGGAAATAGTCTTGATCAGCTCAATTTCCCAACTTACATATGCGTCGATCAAGAACATTCAATATTTGTGTCTGACAAGGGAAATCACCGTGTGATGAAATGGATAAAAGGTGCAAAAGAAGGTATTGTTG
This sequence comes from Macrotrachela quadricornifera, assembly GCA_022393335.1. Taxonomy (NCBI): domain Eukaryota; kingdom Metazoa; phylum Rotifera; class Eurotatoria; order Philodinida; family Philodinidae; genus Macrotrachela; species Macrotrachela quadricornifera. The sequence continues at coordinate 1,450,677 of JAJEKB010021225.1, read as the reverse complement.
TTGCTGGTGGACAAGGACAAGGAAATAGTTTGACACAATTGTCTAGTCCTCAAGGAGTTGTAGTTGATCAATTGGGTACTGTTTATGTAGCTGATAGCGAAAATGATCGAATTGTACGTTGGTCTGAAGAAGCACAACAAGGAAATGTTATTGTTGGTGGAAATGGTTGGGGAGAACAAGCAAATCAACTCCATGGGCCCGTGGGATTGTCATTTGATCGACAAGGTAATCTTTATGTTGTTGATCATAATAACGAAAGAGTACAACGATTTAACGTTGAAATATCATGAAATTAATGGGATGAACTAATAAATTTTATCCATTTTCAGCTATTGATTATTATTTTTTAATTACCGTGTAATTTCAAATTGAAAAGAAATAAATGAATTGATGTATATTTATATTCACATGTGAGCGCACGACTAGAGAGATCCTGGTTGTTGGAGGTACAAAAGCTAACAGCGGTAAGTCAATGTATGTACATACGTACATACATAAAAGGTCTTTCCGTTGTCTTTGTCCAACAAGAGTAGTATCTCTCTGGGTTGAATTATTATAGAAAACATATATTAATTCGACGCTAAAAGAAAAGTAGTTAGAACAAACGGACAGTACTCACTCTCACATCCTTGGGAGAAAATTTGGGGTGGAAATAAACATACTACTCTTTCTGTTCCAATGTAACAGTACAGAGTTGGAACCGGTCCGGCAATCCGGTTCCGGTCCGGCCGGACCGGACCGGACGAGAAATCAAATCCGGCCGGACGAAACCGGATTTTTGCCAGTTCATCATTGCAAAACTGTTGCACATATTTGATGATTTTTTTACTGAAAAGCGAGTTTTTTTTTCTTCATTTTCAACTGGATAAATGAGTAGAATGACACTGTAAATGAGAAATAGATAGAAAGAAGCAAGAGAGCTCCTCGTCTCTTAGGAAACGATTGCAATTGCTAGAGCAGTGATCGATGGGTGCATTGATTGCAGTAATTAGAAAAAGATGAAAAGTTTAAGACATTAAAGCGATAAGTGCTAATCGACTATTCTGACTACAGATCTATAAGATAGTGATTAAAATCCATCACAATCGGCAGGTTTCATTATGTCCAGATGTATTTTGCAATTGGACTCGACTTGAAGTCATAGGTGTTTTTCGAAACAACTGCCGGTTTTGCTCGAAACACAAAGAGACTAACTCAAAATCTTCAATCAGATATGATTGGCAAGAACACTGGATCATGACGAAAGCTTCACAGGGAGATTTATGATCTAGAGGGATAGGCTCTATTCCGTTGACTACTTTTCTCTTGTGGCCATCGTATCTACCACAAAATCAAGCAATTCTCCTATCTTGATCTATTTGAACGGTTCTTAGTGGAAATAGATAAATGTGCCGTTTGCAATAGTTGTTACTCAGTGTGATTTTTTTGTCTCTAAGTAACGATTAGTAGCTGAATTCAATATGATCGGCCCGTTTCTATTCATCGTCAGCTTCAAAAGTCGATATGTTGGAGTCTGATCAAAGGAAACTGGTTTTTTTACATATATTTAGGCGGTCCACTTCGAATATCCGAATGTCAATATCGAAAATTTTACTTCATGTCCTATTTTTCTTAATCAGGCTTTCTTTGAGTTCCAAGTTTTTGCCGGATTTTTGCCAGTTTGGCTTCGAAAATGAACTGGCCAGACCGGACCGGACAGATTTTTCTGCTGACCGGACCGAATCGGTTGCAAAAAATCCGTCCAGTTCCAACTCTGGAATATATACTGCGAGACTTAAAGATGGAACTAACAAAGGCTCTTTGCTTCTTAATTTCTGTAGAACTTGATTAGACAACCATAATTTCAATCGTTCATTTAAACGATACATATATCGAAAAGAATATGAACATACCGCGGTTAAACAAAAGCCAGATGAACATATTTCAAACATTGCAACGATAATTCGCATACAACATCAAAATAAACATCAGAATTAAAACAAGTGCATAGAATTTTTTGAATCGCAGAAATATTTCTAACAAGTTTAAACTTGTCTTTAAATTTCATATCATTATAGCGGAGTTCCATCAATAAGAGATCTTGTTTCGTAAGATGATTGTCGTCAACTATACCGATGATGTGTACGATTTCGCATCAATGATTTGAAGAAGCATCAATTCAACACAACATGATTAACTAATAATTGAGAATAACTTTTTTAAAAATGGACAGAAAAAATGATCCTGTGCTCGAGCATAAAAAAGTATGATTTTCAAGTTTTTTTGTAAAAAAGTGCATATTTTCGAGCCGAAGACATTATGAGGGAAAGAGAAGGAGTCTCATCAGACAGCTTATCTATTCATGTTCAACAAATTAGATTCGATTGGCAATAGTGACACAAGCTGGTATTGAGCGTGCTTCGACCGTGTTCAAGGATTCCTTTATGTGTTGAGGACAAGCGTTACGATGCTCAAAAACGATTGTATCCGATCGTATACACTTTGTATTCATTTGCTCGGCATTCTCAATACAAAGAAATACTATTGATTTTGCTATTGTGTGCATTCTAAATAAAAAAAACTAATTTCATATATTTACAAAGGACATAGACTGGTATGGCTATTTTCTGGTCCAAAACATTTTCTGATTTTTAACATTTCAAAAAAGTTTTTTCTACCACTTTGTTTCGCACCATCACTTGGTTATCTTTTTTTATGTCACTACGGTCTCCCTCAGAGATTAAAAAATTGTTTTCACGAAATATTCTCGACAGTACACGATTTACATGCAATTTTACGCGCTGATTATGAATATCATATTTGTATTTCGATTGTATTGAATTATGTGTATGATAAGTCCATTTTATTGCTAAATGACCTATAGGCTTTGGCTCCTATAGATTAGTCGTTCTTTATATAAAAACATCGGCTTTCTTTTGTTCAAAATGGATAAAAATATTTGTTCTATTTGTTTCAAGTTGATTTAGATCGAAAACGCTATTTGTAAAGCATGATTACACCCACTTCGAAACTTGTAAACGATGTAAATACTTATTGCTTCTGTAAACAGTTCTGATATTTTCTTTTACTTTAGTATATCAATGCAACTAATTTTTGTACAAAGCTTCCATAAAGTATTACGAAGACTTATTCTACCTAAGTTTTCATCATCAATTTTATGCTTATTAAAATCTATACGAATGGAAATTTTAGAACGATAAAAACGAAAAATCTAAACTTGATAATCAGATGGAATCAAAAATGCAGAATTATTCTTTAGTTTCGAACGAAATGTATTATATTTATTTTAATTTATAATGTATCAGTATTCAAGAAAATAACTCTCAAATCAACTTGATCTGTCATTCATATATACATAATTATTAAAAGAAATTTTCATAGACTTGAATAAGAATGAGCATGTAATGGAATAATCAATCAGTTACTGCTGCGAAATGTATATTGAAAATAATCATGAATGACGTATTAATAGTAAGTTTGAAGAGAAATATTCACAATAATCACTTATACGATAATATACTTATGAATATTTCTCATATAAAATGTTCAATCAAGGTGTATACATTCTATAAATCCATATTGTTATTATTGTTTTGATAGAATTTTTCATACGAGACTTTTATCAATAAGCCAAGCAAATACATTCAAATCAATATGAGAACAAATCAACGCAGTCTTTTATTGTCTATCAAGAATAAACGCATATCAAATGTTATCTTCAAAAATTTGAGAAATCAACCTTGTTCAAGAAAAAAACTGTACTGAACTTCTTAATTATCAAATAGTAAGTCTTTCAATCAAACGACGACGTATTTAATTTTAACTACTCAAATCAAGATAACTTGTTACATATTCATATCATATTTGCCAAGCATTCACAACACATTAAGCACAAAAGTATATTCACAGTGATTGCAATTAGTAATTTCATAGAATATATTATCGAGAAATAGAGTAAACATATTTTTCCGAAAAAATGTTGGAAGTGAATAAAGGAACATAAGACATTTTTATAAATTGGAAAGCATTTGAAAATCTGCATATGCTTGTTCATAATTTTTGTCTTTGTCAGGTACACATTTCAGATCAAATTGTCCATCTGTTTGACCAATAAACACTCGTGCAAAACACATATGTTTATTTTTCCAATGAAATGCTTGTAAACGATATGCTTGGACAAGAAATTTAACTATTGGACTTTCTTTTGTAAGGCGTATTTGCATATGCTCCACTAAACTTATTATCTTCTCTTGTTCGATTGAAGTATCCAATTGAAATACGACTTCATCCCCGTTTAAAGCCACACATGTCACGTCTACTTCCTCCTCATCCAAACAAGGACAGAGGATCTTTTGATAGATGGTAGCTGTGTAATGCGTCCACAATGCTTCTAGCTTATAATATTCAGGCAATTTACCCAAGTAACGCATTCGTAATTTTTTGCTCTGTAAGAGTAGGGGTCTTGATCCCACAAATACCGATAAAAAGTCAGACCAGGTCGGATATGCGAGACCATCAATAGCACGTATGTATTGAAGCAAGGAAAAGTTTGCAGATTTGATATCCACACTGAGAAAAACTTGACCCTCATTCGTTTTCTTATAAACCTTATTGTTGATTTTGGTTACAGGCGAAATCATGGCGGGTTGGCGAATTAATTCCTGATATGCAGGAGTTATAGATATTAGTTCAGATACAAATTGACGTAAACATCTATCAAATCGCTGAAGGAATACTAAGCCATGCCACTCACATAATTCACTAAACTCTTGCCATTCGGCTGAAATTTCGTTGTTTACTTGTTCAGGAGTTAAAAATCGACCTGTAAAACTTTCGAATAACTTTTCTTTGTTTGGGTGATGCTCTTCTTTCTCCTTCTCATTTGGTGACTTAATTTTGAAAAGTCTAACAGTAGATATACGTTCGTTATTTTTCTCCATCGGCATGGATTCCATTTCCTTGTCCATATCGTGGTATAACACTTGATATTTAACAGTTAATATTGATAAAATTACTCGATCAAAGGAAGTGGTGTCTGGCAGATCAAAATCATCTTCGGGTTGACTTAACCATTTTTGTACTCGACTTTCCCATTGTTGCCATTGAAGATAGATTGGATTATCCATTTCTGGTTACGTAAATTTATCTGAAAAAAAGAATCAATGGTTATTTTTTGATAGTACTTATTTTCAATCTCGACTTAATTTTTTTCTACAAACTGATAAGAGCAACTTCGGATGTAGAAATTAAATGAAGTTGTACAGTAGACATTTGAAAGTGATATTAAAAAATATGTAGCAATATAAAGTATTTCTTTTCTCTCTGAAAAAGGAAGGTATTATGTAGATAGACACAAGCTAAACTGTATTGCTACACTTCACATTGTCAACTATCAAACTAAAACTATTGGGTCCTTGTAATGTGAAACATAGGTATATGTTTTTGTTTATTTATATATACCTATAAATATTTGTAATGCAAAGAGAAGATTTTTAAAAAAAGAACCATACACAAACTCAAATAGTTTGGATTTGGTCTATATCTAAAAATGATTACATCGCGTCGATAGATCAGAATGCCCGGTATGTTTTTAGTTCGAGCGAATAATATTTTTTTATTAGCCTTACATATATTTTCTGTCTCTATTCCTGTACTGTCTAACTGATAGAACTGTCGTTAAGTGATCGGAATTCGGCGATCGAAAATAATTTGGGTACAAAAATAATATGAAGTAAAGCCTTTTTTGGATTGAAGTTAATAGAAAATAAAAAATTCTTGATGATCTTCTTTTAAAGTATCAAACCTCAAAAAATGTTATTCCTTTTAATTTTTCGTTCAATGTTGTTAAGCGAGCTTGAAAATGTAGGATTCTTTCTATTCGTGTTAACTCTGCAAACAGCTACAATATTGAAGATCACAGCAGAATCAACAGGAACATTGCTCTAGTAAACACTAAATGAAGACTGAACAAACAAAGTATATACAAAAAAAGCAGAATTACCAACACGCATGTATTCTTACCAATCTCTTCCCTGATTTAATATGACATCAAACATGTTTTCGGTAGTAATTTCATACAAAAATAAAATCTTGCTCAATTTTTGAAATAAGTGCATCATGTTTCTCATGCAAACGTACGATTAAGTCATCAGTCTTTCTTTCTTACGTCAATTCTTTCTTATTCTTCGGTGCTCGTTCTGTCCCTGCATAAAAAAGTGTTCTCTTTCTTTCATCACTATTATTCATCAGAAGTAACAAAAAAAAACAAGTTTAACATAAAGATATGAAGAGAAATTATTTCGTATGACCTTACTTTTCTCTTCTGTTGTCTATCTTGTATTCTGTATAGATTCCTTACAAGCGTGTCGAATAATAACACTATCGTACACATTGTCAATCATTAACATGGAACAACAAACAATCAAATACAAAACAGCATTGCATCAATCAAGAAATATTGCATAACATTTAATCAGTTCACAGATCTTATCCTATCTCTTTCAAGATCAGATTTAAATCAAATCATAACTATAATTTAGATATAATTTTTATTGACCTTTTTTCTCGCTCTAACATAAAGGTACTTGCTCGAAGTGAACCAAGCTTTAATTAGGCACCTCACCCAGAAGAAAACAGCTGATTTTGTGTTATTTGAATCACTGAAATCTCTAGAATCTGTCAGAGAGATTAGACAAGAGACTTAGTGGAAATCAGACGTGGAAATCGGAAATTACTTACACAATTAAACAAATAAAATTGATTATTATTAGCTGCTTTATTTATGCATGAACATCTGGTAAATAATACTGAAATTATTATTTAAAAACTAGTGTTTGAAATCATAGAATAGTAGAGTTCTGAATTGGATAATTCATCTTATCAAGTAAAAATATTTTGATGTTTTTATGCATAAAATGTTGTTAAAACACGTACAACTGTGTCGATATCTATATACTAGTTGATTTGAATTAAATATATCGAGTTAATTGTGACCTTACGTAATGACAAACCAAATATTTATATTGAAGAAAACTATTTAAAAAGTCTTCGCTAATTAACAATATTAAGTCTTTTATTTTATATACTTAAGAGTCAAAATACAGTTTAAAAATTTATAGAACTCTATAATGAAACCTAATGTCGTAAAACGTGATATTTAAAACAATATGATAATTATATGTGAGTAACAAATAGATTACTTTAAGAGAGGATCCGCCTGAAGATCATCCATCTTGGCTGTAGAAAAATTTTAGATTTTAATTTTGATTATTCCATCCAAAGGAGTATAACATGTTTGCAATTTTCACCTATATCGATTGATGGTTTGAATTGTAAAACATTCCAAATGATAGAAAATTTTCTTCTCTACAAAAGAGGTATATTCTATTACTTCTTGAATATCATTTTTCATGACAAACGGATCAAATACTTCGGTTATCCAAAAGTAATGTGGTGATTATCTTATTTTTTTTATAAAAGGGTCAAAACGAAATTCTTTTCTTATAGGATGATAGAGAAGATGAAGCTTTATTTTTCTATACTATTTGATCACTATTCAACTGATATCATTATAATGAAATTTGATAAGAACCTATTTTAACTGGAACTTAACTTTCGAGTAGGACAGATTACATGAGTACACTTTGCATGTCTGTCTCCATTCATATAATACGTTGTGTTAAAAAATAAACTATATCATGAGATGCAACGTGAAAAGCTCTACAATTTATATAAGATCATTTATTTTATATATGAAATAAGATAAAAGAAATCTTTCTTGGATAGAAAAAAAATGATCTTTTCAAGGCAGCGAAAATTGGTCACATAGAACTTTGCTTTTTTTTTGAAAACAAGAAGTATACAATTAAAATAAACTTTACTTTGGAGATTGTCGAGCTTTTCACGCTGTATCTCGTGGTATACTCCATTCATTTTAAATAAACGATGTCAAGTGATAAAAAGCTGAAAAAATGATAGCCGTTTAATCTGTCCCATCCGAAGGTTAAATATTAACAACAACAGTTCTTATCGAAATTTGATTATGATAATATCAATTGAACATTGACCAAATAGCATAGAAAAGTAGAGCTTCATTTTCTCTGTCATTCTCCTACAAAAGAATTTTGTTTTGACCCTTTTATAAAAAAAATAAGATAATCAGCACATTACTTTTGGATAACCGAAGTATTTGATCCGTTTGTCATGAAAAATGATATTCAAGAAGTAATAGAATATACCTCTTTTGTAGAGAAGAAAATTTTTGTATCATTTGGAATATTTTACAATTCAAACCATCAATCGATATAGGTGAAAATTGCAAACATGTTATACTCCTTTGGATGGAATAATTAAAATCAAAATCTAAAATTTTTCTACAACCGAGATAAATGATCTTCAGGCGGACCCTCTCTTACAGCCTACCAAAGGACTTTGTGATACTATAAACCTTGATTTGAAAGATTCATATTTTTTGGAAAATATTATCGGAAAAAATAAATATCTTCATAAAAATACGACATGCTAGTATTTGGCAAATGAAAAACATAAACTATCATCAGACCGTTTGAATTGCGTAATGCAAAAATAACGAGCTTGTTTCCTTTTTAAATAAAAATAGCATAAACATATATACTACTAACTTCTGAAATTCTAGTTATTCAATAATTATTGTAGATATGATTTTGTTGCTGGCACCTTTGCACATATTCCTTGCTTAGACAAACATTTTGGCACATTTGGAGCACTGCTTAAAATCAAGAGCATTACAACGAAATCCAGTGGAATCCCGAATCAACTGTTTTCCGAATTTTTAGTTTAATGTCGATTCTATACCTTTTCTAAGATCAGTTTTTAATGCTGAATCTAAAAATGATATTTTCTAAAAGTTTCAAGAACAGAAAGATAGAGATTTTTGCAGATCTTGAAAAAAAAACAGTTTTCAAAATCTTCGTGCTTTTAGACTTGGAAAGAGCGTTCAGAAAAGCTAAAAACTGGTTCTTCGTGATCGACAGCTCGCACTCTATTAAGCCATGTGTGAAAAAAGCAAAACAAATTCACTCAAAAATCTTTTCGCATTCTCAAACATATTTCTGAACATATTACTACGAAGGAGAAACGTATACACATTCATGTATAACAGAAGAGCGAAAGATATACATAGAATACATATATGATAACATCATAGTAAAGATATAAAGAAAAAGAGGATGCGAAACAACTGTCCTACTACAAATCACTATTTACCATTATCTATTTTGCTCTAATAAAGTTTTTTTTTATAATAAATGCAGTAATGATATTTTTAGAAAAATCTGTTTAATTTGTTTCTCTGGAACAAAGCGGCAATAGCATGAATCTTTGCAGTTTTTATATACACTATAAGCCTTATCCATGAGCTCAAATAGAGTGTAACATTTTTTAAGAATTCCTCGTAAATACTTATAAAATAATAAACCCTAGTGAAACATCTTGTTTCGCAAGATCTTAACCACGATACAAAGTACAGAAAAGTGAGTAGATCTTAGATCTTGGGTACAGATCTCTATTATACAATTAAGATATAGGAACAAAACGTTTGTTTCTCAAGATCTTCAAATAGTAACATTTACCAAAAATTATTTTGTCGCTGCCAGAAACTAGGTGATGCTCGACTATTCGAAAAAGATCTTATCTTTATTCATAGGTCTTCATCAAGCCTACGATTTTGAACATTTTTCGAAATGATCATTAGTCACTAACTTGGCTTTTTTGAAGGTGAGGGATTTGCCTAGAAGAGAAATAAGTAATGTGCTACACCTAGTAAGGTACTTTAAGAATCGAAAAAATACGAATAAATGCATTTAAAAGTAAAAAAGGACTGAAATTTATTAGATAAAGTGAAAAATAGCAAGAAAAATGTGTTTATTTTATTTTATAAATATAAAAAGTACTTTAAAATAGATTTTTTTCACACAAGTAGTCTGATATTATTTCTTCGGCATATTCTATCAATGATACTGCTTCCAAACATCATCATTTTTGGCCAAAAATGTATTAAAATAGATATAATACTAATAAGAACAAATGTAATAAATAATCCACCCATTGTCTCTATTGTAATTGTCTTTGTCTTAAATAAATTTTCTTTATTAGAATTCTGTCGTGTAAACCATTTTGCTGATATTCGAGAAAGTTCTCCTGTTTCAATTAATGATAATATATTAACATCTAAATCTGCTTTATAAAGCCAATATTTTTTTATTGGTAATTGATAAAAACTCTAACCAAATTCAATACCTACAGTCATCAAATCAGGATATTTATTATCTATATGATATGCAGTCGAGATATTATTCCATATAGCAGCATCAATATCACCATTAATTAAACGTGTATAAACTTCATTAATCGTCTTCAATGGATAATAATCTTTTATACCATGTGATATAGTATTTAAATAAAAGTCTTCTATATGAGTACCTACTACAATACCTATTCGATTTGGTGATATTTTACCATTTTTTATATCATCTATTCCTGATATAGTTGGATCAGAATTTCGTGTTATTAAAAATGATAATAAACTAGCTGTATATACTGCGAGTAATATTATTTGTAGAATATATAAACCAAATGTAATAAATTTTGCAGGACGTGTTGATACAACAGAAAAAGGACCTTTACCAAGTATAGTATAGCTTGTATAAATAATACTATTTTTTATTGATAAATTTTTATTTTGATTAATTTCGTCGTTAGATTCGTTTTTTTTTCGCTCAAAAAACCATATTAATATACTAACATAAGGTATTGTGCCTAATATAAGTAACCAAAGTGTCCATGAAAATGGTTTAAAAAAAAAAAGAATATCTCATTGAATCGATTTTGGTTTTCGTATAATAATTCTAAGTGAACTAGGTATAATAGCTGTAGAAAAATCAACTATTTGACTTCGTTTTGAATTTACACTTACAGAACATAGAACAGTATCTAATGAATTATCTCCTACTTTATTAACTAACTCATCATATGATATTGTTTCTGTAGCTAATATAATAACAGGAATGAAGCCCATTTTATCTTGTAAATATAAGAGTATATCTTTATAAAAACCATCAATTTCTGTTATATCAATTTGTTTATAATTCTCTGTCATATTATTGTACGTAGCATTTGGATTTTTCAATATTATAAACGGTGGTGCATGAATAACAGCCATTCGTAATTCTTGACCTAAAAAAAACTTGTCAGCTTAGCCCCTTTGAAGTTAAAATATGGAACTGACATTATTCGATCGATGCGCTTGCTGATTTTATTCTCGTACTTGATGCATATATTCGTTTTTATTGTTTTCATTCACTACATTCTCTATTTAGTTTTGTCGACTTGAAACTTTGCATAAAGATAAACCTTAACAAGAATAGTTTATTGAATATATGAGCAATATAAAGTAAGATTTTTATCATAGCCGTATCGTACGATAGGAAGAACGAAAATATCTGAAACTTGCAACAATAAACTATTCTTGTTAAGGTTCAGCTCTCTGTGAAGTTTCAAGTTGAAATTCGACAATCGAGTTTTCTCATCTCGTTGAGGAGAACCGCGATATTCTGTTATCAGAATGCAGTATCACACGTCCAATAAGCTATAGGCTCAAACTTGTTTCACGGTATTTATATTTCATTAGGAACTATATGATGTTCACAATCATGACTTAAAAGGAGTGAAACACTTGAAGGATTTCTCTCGTTAGCTGAAATCTGCCTATAATAGGGAGCTGTCTATAATGAAATGGATAGGGAAGTCGCAAAAACGTCTTATAGATAAATATATTTAATTACCTTTGATTAATTTACGATCTACTGGAACATTTTTTGATAGACTTGCCCATATAATACTATCCGATTCATTTTTATAAGATGTCCATATAGTTGAATTAACATTCCATTTTAATAATATAATGTACATCACCAGCACGATCAATTGTTCCATTAGAAAATTTTACTTTACCTGATACACCTAAAAATGTCATTGTTTTCATAATATTATAATACTGTTTTGAATTTAAAAATTGACGATAATAACAATTTGAAACATTCATGAAATCTAAACATGATAATTGTGTTGAACAAAGTTTTTGTAATGTTAATATTAATGACCATGTTGCATCAAATGTAAATAATGCATGACTACTTACATCTTTATCAATAGGAAATGTATTAAATTCATAATATTTCCATATATCATATGCTTGATTTAATAATGTTGTATTTATTGTTGCATCAACAAAATCTCCTTGAACAGAATCAATTGTAAGAATTCCAATAAGTTTTTGTTTTTGTCTTTGATTAAAATAATCTAATGATATTGTTGTTGTTAATATCCAAACAAAATCTGAATCTATGAAATTTTCTTCAAGTGCTTTATTTAATATTGTTATTATTGATTTTTCATTTGCCTATACAATAACAATACGTGATAAACTATTAAATAATGTATTTTTAAAATCAATTTGAAAATTTTGTTTATTCATATCAAATTTAATTATTTGAAAAGTTCTTATATTCATTTCAATAAATTTTTCATTTAATAATTTCATACCATTATAACCATATTCATCATTTTGATGTATAATTATACATGATTTCCATTTATATCGTTGAAATAATAATATTATACCTAATACAGTATTTTCATCTGATGGAACAATACGGTAAAATGCTCCATTATCAATAGTTGATAAATCAGAACTTGTAGCTGAATATGAAACACTTAATATTCCTAAACGATATGCAAATGATGCAAGATATCGTACTTCACTTGAATATACTGGACAAATAAATCCAATTATATTTGATGTTGATACTTTTTGACATGTATGATCAATTGTAATCATAATATCATCATCTGTTATTATTTCTTCATAAGTAAGATATTGTCCTTGAAATTTTATATTATATTGTTGGGATAATATAATTGCTGCTCGAAACATTGAACGACAATGAATAATCCACATGTCATTTTTTGATTCATTGGCTGTTTTTCGGGGAAATAGACCAAGTAATTTGACAGCCGATGAACTTGTTGGCCAACTTAGTCCTACTATTGTTTCTAATTTTGATTGATACAGTATAAAAACCAACAGAAATTGTAAAGATAATAAAGAAAAATATATGAAAAGTGAACAAAATGACATGTTTTTCTAAACTTTTCAATAACTCGTGTCTAATCGGATTCTATAACAAAAGGACTCTGTTGAAAATAGTTTGTTTTGAATAGCTTGAATAGACAAAGATCATTCTTCAATCTGTATGCAATAATCAACGTGTGAAAGAGAACAAGAGTATGATTAAACTGCAAAGACTTGTCACTATCTAACAGATGAGATGAAAATCACTGGAAAGAAAGAATTGAAATCGTTTTTGTCATAGGATTAAAGCATAACAATGATATCGATTTACTTACGGTTAAAGTGTTAGTTGAATATAAAATGTTATATTTTGTTTAATTGGTAAACAACTATTTCGCATATTTATATATCCCTAAAAAAAAGGCAATTTGCTTCCTTCCAAGTGATGTTTATTTATAAGTAGAAATTAGTCATTTCTGTTGCGTAACATAAATAGAACACATTGTTTGATCGATGATTAATTATGTCATGCATTGTACTTATATATTATCGAAAGAAAAACGCCTCATTTTTTCCAACTTAATGTTTACTTGAAGACGGGAAACATCTCTTCTTCTTTCACCGCATGAACATGACACATGAAGGTGTGTTATACCATCATTTGTATTCTTTTCTTTCATAATGTTAATCACCTTTCTTTTTCTTGCTTTTATGATTTGCATTGTTGTTCTCTCATAATAAGTAGATGTATGGTGATAATACTACACGTCTTTGCACACCAAAAAACTAAAGAAATTGTCAAAATAAGACAAAAATGGTAAATTGAATATCTTTCGATTCATAATCAAATGACTCCCCATGTAGAAAGTTTGGACAAAAAAGTCAGATATTTTAATATTGCTAAAACAGTCTTATATTGATTAACAAATTTGTTTGAAGAATAAATCATCATACGAAACAAAAAAGAAAATACAAAACAAATCAAAATGAAAAAAGAAATTATGAAATTTATATGTATTACATAATGAAGAGTATCATTGGTTAAATTTATTAATACTTGTGTAATTAATAATAATAATAATCAAGAAGTTTGTATAAGATTGAAAATTTTCTGATTAATAAATTTACACTAGAAAACTTCTACATTCATTTCATTTAAAAGATATGAAAATTACAAATTATATACAAGAAAAAGAAAGCTAAAATTTATCAATTCATTTAATCCTATTGATAACTATAACCCCTTGGTTTTTGCAATAAAACTAAATAGTATCTTAGATTTGGATGTAATACTAGAGAGAATAAGAAAATGATGAAAACGGAGATCACTAAAAAAATACGGAGTGTCTAGTATAATGTTAGAACTAAATTCAGGATACTGCTGCTCTATTAATAACTAAAGACGAGCCGTTATACTATATATTCCCATAATCAAATATTCAATATTTACTGTTTCATAAAAAATCTCTCTTGTATTTCAATCCTTTAGATCGTCATAAATCTTGGTAGAGTCAGCTTGACTTACGCATCACATCATTATCAGACTTGAGAATTACCATAAGTTATCACGAATCTTACGAATATCTCGATATCTAAGCAGAAAACCGTAGTATATTTAAGAAGCTGCGGTTGGCCGTGATTTTTCTCTAAGATTTTCCAGTAGGATGTTATGATGTGTAAGATTACGATTACCATCAGATTTACCGCGGTGTGTCAAGCTACCACGAATCGCAATATTTGATTGTATGTAGCTTTCGAAAACCGTGATTTTACCTGAAAAATTTTCTTCTAGATGGTTTCTTAGATATGATCAAACCAATTTAAAATTGCTACCAGATAACTAAACATAAAATTCTGGACAAACTTTTGGTCTTAGGTCCGCCACCATTCTTTAACAAATTAATATAAAATGTAGCAATAAAATAAACTGTGTTTCAAAAAGAATGAGTCTATCAATGATTGAATCTCTTCTCATAACATCCGGCGAACAAATGGATAGAGAGACAAAGGTGAACTAGTCACTCGGTCACTGCACTCCAAATTTTTCTGATGACGTAATCGCCTCTGCTCCATCTCTAAAATATTAGCTAGGATAAAAAAGAAAATCATATTTTTTCTTGTTCTTGTGAGGGATTTACATTGTATTATTTATTATTATTGATTTTTTCTCGGATAAGATGAATAAAAATGTCGTCATTTTAAAATGGTATACATATATTTACCTTAATAAAATGAATTAGATAAGAAAGAATCAATATTGATAATAAAATCATAGTATGAGAATTAAAACATATGGAAAATAAATACTTATTGAAATCTATAAAATGTAAAGTTATTCGAAGAATAAATGCTCTTTATTGAGAAAAAAAACAACGTTACAATGAAATATCTAATTGGTCTCCTAGTCCTCTGTGTTATTGGCTATGCACACTCATCTTTATCCGTTCAAGATGCCATTGATTCAATGTTATCAGATATAGATAATAAAGAAGATTATATTGAAAAAAATCCTGGATTAGTTCATCGTATTTATGATTTTTTTCAAGAAAAATATCCTCGTCAAAGTTCAAATAAAATGATTGATTTTAAAAAAGCTCAACGTGTGGAAATATTCCGATCAAATTTAAAATATGTTATTCGACATAATGAAGATCCATCATCAACATTTAAATTAAAAATAAGTGAATTTAGTGACTGGACAGATGAAGAAAGAGATTCATTACGTACAAAAATCGATATAAATCCACTTAGAAATCCACAACCTGTTGAATCACGTGATGATACAGTAATTCCACCAGAATATGACTGGACTAATCAAACTCGCGTTCCAGGAGCCGTCACACCTGTTAAAAATCAACGTCATTGTGGTTCATGCTATGCTTTTGGTTTTATTGGATCATTAGAAAAAACATATGCAGAAATTTATAATCAATCTGGTCCATTAAGTCCACAAGAAATAATTGATTGTTCAGGTCAAGGTGGTTGTGAAGGAGGAAATTTTCTTCCATCATTTTTTTATGTTCAAAGAAATCAATTTAAACTTAATTTAGAAAAAGATTATCCACCAACAGCCGATGGAAAACAACAAGCATGTCAAAAACGAGAAGGTGTAAGTCTTTCAACTCCAACTCGTAAACTTCGATATGAACAAATACCAGATGGAGATGAAGAATATATGAAAAAAATTGTTTATGAACGAGGTCCAGTTTATATTGTTTTCAATTGTGGAGAACGTAAAGGTAATGATACTATGTTACTTGATGTATCAAATAAATTTGATCATTATGCATCTGGTGTTTTTGATGTACCTGGTTGTCCATCATATAGAAATTTGAATCATGCACCTCTTGTTGTTGGTTATGGTACAGAAAATGGTACTGATTATTGGAAAGTTAAAAATTCATGGGGACCAGATTGGGGTGATCATGGTTATATCAAAGTTAAACGAAACGAAAACATGTGCGGAATTGCTACTGAAACCTACTCTGCTGGAATATTTTAAAATTTATTTTACATCAATAAATTGAAATAAATTAGAGAAAAATTGTTTTTTTCTTACTCATAAAATGACCTTCATATGTATTGACGACAGATATTTATAAAGAGAGATGCATGTCCTTCTGACTTTGAGCAAAATTTTTAGATTTTATAGGATCTAGAACCATGTTTAAATATAGAAGAACTAAAATCACTCTAGTAAAGGGAAAATGTACGTGGTTTATTCTTTCATTTATTTTATAAAATTAATGTGTACATACGAATATGAAGGACAACAACAAAAAAAAAAGGAAACAGATGTGAAAGTAGGTCAACGAAAAACAAGGGTGAATGAAGGTTAAAAAAATAAAAGCAAAAATCAAAGTACGATGAAAACGTAGATTGTATCGAACGAACAGATAAAAAATTAAAGAAAGAAAAGAGAATAAATAGGATCGAGGTGTATGTTATAGTAATCTACTGTAATAGAGTCTGTGAAAAAGTAAATTCGCAGCTCCTTAGTCATCATTAAATGAAAGGGACAGTCCATCCTACTCAAATGATATCGCTGATTTCAGCTATTAAAGCCGATCTCTTATGAAGATATTCGAACGATAACAGAATCACCATTAGGTAAGAATAAGGATAATCAATATATTAAGCGGTACAGAAGATTTTCATAGATTCTACTTTTGAATTAAGTGCTACAACTCAAAAGCTATTAGTAGCAATTTCAAAAACTTTGAGCTTTTCTTTTTGACCCAAACAAGAACTTAAGAGATAGTCTTTTGCAGAACTATCCTTGATGTACTAAAGAAAAAAATTGTTTTTGTTTTTACGTGCATGAAAACCGAACCTTCTTAATTGATATTTCGATGTTTCAATACATTAATACCTTTTAATGCAGTAAAATGCGCAAAATTTTATTATAAAAACTGGTAAAAATGCAAAAATCTTGAAAAAATTTACGCATTATATTGAAGATCTCGTCTGCCCGATTGTTTCAAATCAGAAGCAATGGTACAATAAAATGGAGATCTATAGCAACTTTAATGCAAGCTACAACTTATTTTCATATATGAGAAACTCATTATATCGTCTGACTATTTATTGGAAGGAGAAAATCAGCAATGGATAACAGCATCAAGCGAGATGAGTCTGAATTTAAAAATAATTGATGATTGTAGAGGCGAGAGTCAAAAATATGATGGTATCATTTCCAGATGATTTTTTTAAGCAAATGTCCCACTTATTGAATTATCTTGTATCTTGTCCAATGGTTTATCTTTTGTCTCAGGCAAACGAAATGTCAAAATAAGAATAATAATAGCCAAAGCAGAAGATGCATAAAAAGTATGCTGTATATGTTCATCGGGAACTATTGTATCGATAATAGGTGCTACAATGGCACCGATTCGACTAGCAGCAATAAATATTCCATTAACAGAACTTCGAATAGATGTTTTAAAAAGTTCAGGTACATATATCCAACTAATGACTATTGAACCAGATATGGCAAATTTACTAAACTGAGCTATAATGATAGTTATGGTTGAATTTTTTTTTACAACAAATGGAACAGTTAGAACACAGGCAGCAGTAACACCTATGACAATAATGAATGAAATTTTACGACCCAATCTTGTTGAAATAAGTAGATAACCTGTGATATAACCAAAAGCTTCAACAATGACTCCAATTAAAATATTTAAGTATGGTGAAATAGCCATTCCTGCTAATCCATAACTTATTTTAATGAAGAGCATTCGAGTTGTAAATCCGATAAGTGCACAAATTAGTAGTTTAATTAAAGTACGACGATGACTAATAAGTTGATAAAATTTTTCAAACATGGATAATTTGAAGCTATCTGTTAATGCCGATTTATGTGATTGTAAAAGTTTTTGATAATATGGATACCATTCAGATTCATGTCGACCATTCATTGTAGCCATTCGACGTAAGAGTGTTTCAAGTCGACTATATTCTCGTTTCGAATAGAGAAACATTGGTGTTTCAGGCATGAAATAAAGATAAAATAGAATCAAACTGATGAAAATTGTATTAGCCCATTTTAATATTTGCCAATCACGAGATATATAGGCAAATAGAGAGACCATTCCTTCACCAATAGTAAATGCAATGAGTGCAATATTTCCAGCTAGAGCCGTATGTGATACCGATGTTAATTCCATAATGAGAATAAAAATAACACTGTAAGTAGCAAGTGCAAGACCAGATGATAATTGATTGAGAAGCAATAGACCAAATCTATGTAGGAAATAAAATGTTAATATTACAGTGTTCATAAATTCACTTACTTGACATTAATTGACATTGGTACCCATTGCATTAAGATCTGTGTAATAAGACAAATGATAATTAGAATTAGAATTGTTAAAATTGCTGTCATCTTTCTACCGAATTTATCACCAAATGAACCGATGAAGAGCAAAAAAAAGCCTCCTGTTTGTACCATTGTAGCTATCCAACTTTTCTTTGTTTTAGAATTACAAACAAGATTTGCTTCTTCTGTAAATGTATATCCAAAAATTGATCGATCATATACCCAACCATTAGGACATTTAATAAGTGTATCATTTAGATTGCCTGTTTCGTACATCACACATTTTTTCCATTTTCCATTATCTTCTTTTGGAATGTAAGTATTTATTAATATCTCATATGTACTATTCATAGGTTTGTACTCTGTATCGTTAGGCCATATATCCGATGGTAATCGACATCGATGATTGGGATCTGCTGCACCGAATATATAATAGAAAGCGACAACTCCAGCACATATTGATATAAAATTGAGGAAGATGTAGTGAAAAATTTGAAATCGGCCAAAATCACCACATTTTCGTATGACGTTATCGAGAGATACAGTCTCCGTTGTTGTTATGTCCTTAATTTCATCTATCTATAAATTAGAAAATTTCGTACAAATTAATAGAAATTTTAAGAAAAAAAAAACTAAGATTATATTCATTCACCTTTAAATCAATCTTACTGCTATCAATGCTTCTAGAAGCCATTTCACTTTCTATGTGGGCCATTTTGTTTTACAGAATACAAGGTTGAATGAAGAGATAATAATATTTTATACTAGAGTCAATTTCTTATCATTTTTGTTGATTCTGATGACGTGAAAAAGAAAGACGAAAATTTCTTTTTTTTTAAGCGTCACATTGTGCGTCAATTCATTTTGATATACACATACCCAGATGAACCGGTATGATATGAGAACGGTCGTATACAATTCGTATTCTACAGGAATCCTAGTCGATCTTTTACGATTGTATCTTAATGAGAATACGGTATAAATATGGCCATAAACGGCATCGTATTTACCTCGTATATTGTGACTGAATTCAATCATCTGGTTAATAGAAATTGATTTATTTTCTTTCGCTCATATCAATAGAAGGCAAATTATAGGTCAAGTTCAACAGTTTGTGTGAGCTGAATTGAAGAATTAAGGTCTTAATTCAAGTTCAAATGAATGAGGATCTACCGGAATTTATTGAGATTTATTAACTGCATCAAGATTTTCATGCATCCCTCGGTCGACTGCTGTCCTCTTGTCCTTGCCACTACCTTCAAGATAGCCCTTGAAAGACGAAATTTTTTTTAACCACCAAAACATTTTTTCAATTGTTTTATTTTATTTTTACTCAAAATGACTACATAAAAACCTTATGATAATCAAAAATACATTTTCTTTTATATCTTAAACATAATGTACTGTCACAGGCAAATGCATTTTATTGTCAAAACTAAGGACAGTTTTTAGTGATGTTAGTTTAGACGTATTTTTAGAAATAGCTTTTCCACGACTTATTCGTTCAATGCTCGAGCAGAGAAACACCGCTACTGAAACGAAAATGCTATGCATTACAAATTCAAGAACAACGTAAATTCTTCCATGAGAATAAGAATATTATCGAAAAACAAAAGATCAAAGGACAATAGAGAAATTATGACGTCACTGTACCTTAGCAGCAAGAACGAAGGATATTTGAAAAGAATTTATGAGAGAAGAAAAGAAAAAGAAAAAAGTATGAGATGACACATGCCGATGTTTATGACGTTAATGGTCTTACATATTTAATAGTTTAATGTAAACAAAACACTTCTTTTCTCTACTGAAGTATAAATGAGCGAAAAATAACCCATCCGTCCTCAATGGGTTAGTTTTGTTTTTCAGCTAATTTAAATCAGTTGTTTTTCTGTGACATGATCAAAAGAATTATTATTTTTATCAAGTGACAACAGAGGGGTCCATCGTGGTAGCGACAGACTCAACCACGATGGGAATCTCTGATTGATAATCCAAGAAGATTACTAAAAAAAGATTCCAATCGTCTTTTAATTCGATGTTTCCTCTAGTCTCTATAATTGTTCGACAAATTGTCACTCCGCTGAGCAATGAGATGTTAAAAAATACTTTTTTTTAGAAACTTAAATGCATACATTATTATACATGAGAAACATATACAATAAAATGAAAATATTATCTAAAGAGAAAAAAAATCTAAAAATAGAAACAAATGAGCAATCTGTCTTACTACAAAGATATTCTGATAATCTTTCTCACAAAAAAAAAACAAATCTATCAATGAATAAAAAGTCGATCAGAAAGAAACATAAAACTGCAATAAAATAAGCAAGTAAAGTTTATTTATGGACTTTTTTATCTCTTTCTCTTACAGATATTATTTCTGATTTATTATAAAATAATTAATAAAAAGTGATGTTCGTTCAAGGGTTCACTCAGTTCTTTCTAGAAAACTATTCATTTTGATTAATTAATAAAATTTAATCTCAGATGCACAATCTTCCACTCTTGTCTATTTTTAGTTAAGTTCTATGAAAAATAATCCCTTTTATGTACATCTTATTCTGGGGTTCAATCGGTAAAGTGCAGACACAATTTATTCTTGCTGGTGTCTTCTCTATGAAAAAGAGAATATTTAAATTTTGTTAAAAATAATTCTTAATATCTAATCTAAAATTTATTATTGACATAAATGCTATTTAACAGAAAAACAAAAAAAGAAGAATGATATTTAAAAGAAAAAAAAATGAAATAGTTTATTAAATTTGATTAATATCATCATTAATAGTTTTCTTTTTAATTGCTAACATATGTAATGTCATTGTTGATTGTTGTAAACGATTAGTTTTTTCTTTTAATAAATTCCATTGACAAAAAAATATTCGTAATTTATTTCCAATTCTTCTTTGATAAATACATACAAAACGTAACCATATTAATATAAATAATAATAAACATGAACAAAGTAAACTAAATACAATTATTTTTAATGTTGACCAATCAATATCTTCAGTTAAAAATACACCAAATATTGATGATATAAATATCCAAAAAATAATTATTGTTAAAACAAATATTGTTGAATACTGACGTATTAATAAACTAAATTGTAATTTATGTAATATATCAATTAAATAACGTATTACAATTAAAATAAGTATAGAAAAAATTAATGTTAAAAAAAGCCATACAAGTAAATTTCGACGTAATGATGATAATGCATGAGAACCATTTGAATGAACTTTTGATTCAATATTATCAAGTATAGTTAATGTTGTATTTTTAACTTTTACTATTGATGGATCAATTTGTAATATTATTTGTTTAACAGCATCATCAACAACTTTAACTATATCTGATATAGTACCACCCATTTATATAAATATGATACTTTCGGTCAAATAAATATAATAGAGAATGACCTCAAATAATGAACTATCTTTTTTTTTCTCTCTCTCTCTCTCTCTCTCTCTTTTTCTCGATTTTTTTTTCCTATTCCTAATCACACTCGCAGTTAACTGATAATCCCACATGAGGCATTCCTCTTTCCAACGAAAAAGAGAAAAAAAAAAACAACGAGAGAAATATTTCTTCTCTATCGGTCAACTTCATATATACATTTTTTTTCCTTTTCTTTAATATTTGTCTAGAGAAAATGTTCATTTACACAAAGATATCAATGAATTATTATCATCAATCATTTACTTACACGTACAGATAAAAAAACAAATTTTATATTAAAATATAATCAAAATGAATAATTGAAAGATTTATTCGCTATTTTAATATATATATTCATTACATTTTTCAAATAATCATATATTATTTTTATACATATTTCTAACGATTAAATCGTATGCATAAAAATGTTTTGCTTAGAATTGATATGAGATAAAAAAAAACATTTATTTTTCTTCGTATATGAATAGAAAAAATAAATTATTTATTTTTGAAATATATTCAATATTATGCTAATATTAATTTAATTAAAAATATCTAAATATATTTTTTTAATATTAATTTAGATAAAAATATTTAGAATATTTTTCATCACATCTTATATATCTATCTATTAAGAAATTACATCAATGAGGAACTATTGAGTTATTATGTATCTACGTTTTCATATATTTTAAGTCTTATCCTAGAGTTTGTACAAAGCAAGGCTCTTTAAGTACGTCCCGCGCTATAGTCCACGTCTATGTTCTGCCGTTTGAAGTGCGTGTTTTTAGTGGTCATACAATTATGTGAGAAAACATGAGCTATAGTGCGAGATAGTCTTCGACTTAGTCTACATTTAAACTGTAATGATTATACGAGATGACAAAAATTGACGATTTTAAATAAACTTAAGCATTACGAATATATTTTTTAATAAGACATAATTAATAGATTATAAGTCAATATCAGAGCTTTAATTGAGATCAATTAGTTTGTCTCATTTCATCTTATGGAACAATACTGCTAGTAAAATGACTTCCTTACTTCTACTATCTGTACTTATTTAAATCAGTTTACTTTCTATATCAATCTCAAACACTTTTAGTTTCCTCAATAACAATATTAAATATCCACGATATCAAAATATTGATCCAGAACTGTGTCTTTTTCTAAAGAATTTGAGTTCTTAGTCTTTAAGCATTAGGAAATACTAATACTTTTTCTTGAGTGTACTGACACCAATGAATCTTCAATTACTAATGAGTTTAACTGATTCTTTAAGTTGACTAAGAACTGTTCAAGACTTTTTCATATCTAATGGAATTTTATCGATCGTTCTAGTTTTAATAATTTTTCAAGGTATTAAGGACCGTTCAAACTCCTCAGAATTTTTTTTACATTCTATGATTTTCTTCAAACGTAATCTCATATAAACTAAATAATAGATATACAAAAGAAATGTCCATCGTGTCTGAAAATTTGCCGCAGTCTTAGTAAAAAAAACTAAGCTATCGTACCGCTGTCGTAATGTCCGTCATGAAATACACACTGTGAGACTCTTGTTGTGTGTAACAACGTGATTGCAGGTGTCGGATACGTGTTGGCCTGCTATTGGACATCCTTCTCAATGTATCATTCCACGAAGTGTATCTCTAACTCATTTTCGTCCACACCCATATGCAAATTGACACTCCTGTGGCTACCGAAGCCGAACAAAAACCTTATTCGCGTCTATGGCTTCACCCTCACACTAAGATTCTCATGATGGACGTTCGCATGCTGAAAATTCCGGTTCCCTAAAAATGACGTTATTTCTGATCAGAATCTTATCATTCCTAAATGGATGCCATTTATCAAAAAGAATTACAGAAGAATGTTTGGATTATTAATTGATTTTAGCATTATGTAATTCATATAATAAAAATAAACCTTGATCGATCCATTCGAATATAAAAGAAATTTTTAGAAAAAAGAAAAAATTAAAATAATATTTATTCTAGATTAATTCTACTGAAATTTCTTTCTTTTTTTGTATCACAACAAATCGTTAATCTTTTATTCACAACGGAGTAAAAAAGTTTCTAAAAAAAGAATTTTTTTTCCTCTCCTTCGTCTTTTTTTTTTTATATAAAAGACTAATAAACCCGAAATTGAGATATAATCAGTAAATATAAATATTATTCTTTTATTTTTTTCAAGTGAATCGTTTTACTTTTTTACATACTATACCCTTTCATAAATATGTCATGATGGTAAAAAAGTAATAAACTTTATTATCAGAGAAATAAATTATTTATTTTATAGAATTTATCAAAAACAAAATTTTTTTTTTTTTTAATTAAAAATGAACTTATTAATTAGATGGTTTTGAATGTAGAATAATAAGTAGAAAAATAACGAATATTATAATAATAAATCGACGAATATAAACATCTGATGATTTTATTTCATTATCAGTTTTATTAAGAATCATATTCTATATATAAATAATTAGTTATCATTAATCGAAATAAAATAACTTACACATTCAGAACGAGTTGAACGTAATAGTGATCGTTCGAATCGATCGATATAATACATTATTTTTTCCTGCTTGTCTTCTTATTCTCCTACGTTGAAATTTATTCGGTGACGGTATACACATATATATATATATATATATAAAATGATCGAGGTGAGACGACAACCTAGTTACGTTCTATAGGTACGCATTCGCAAATCAAAAGCAAATTATGGTAGAGTGAAAGGAAAAAAAATCCAATGAATAAAGAAAAGAATGAGAAAAAAATAACTTGACAAAACTATTCAACCGATCAATTCATCTTAAGAATATAATATAAATATATATTTTGTTTTAATCATGACTAACATTATTTTTCTATAGAAACGACATTAATCAAATTTATTCGTTCAGTTATTTTCTTTTTTTTATTATATGTTATTTTAATGATATTTATTCTTATAAAAAAAAAATTTTTTATTTCTTGTAGAAGAAAAAAAGAAAAAAAAAAGAGAGAGAGGAGAGAGTGAATTATATTGATTGATAGAAATTTTTTTTTCCTCACATTTTCGGATGTTTTGATTGTATTCAAAGAAACATTAATTGAACAACTATTTATTTCATTAAAAAGTTACTATTGATTAATGTTTTTTGACTATTCAATGCTAAAAATAAATTTATAATTTACTTATTTATATTCAAAGTTTGAATAAACATTATTTTTTAATAAATTTTTATTAAAATTTTTTTTTAGTTTAATTCGATTTAATAGAATCTATTCTTAGAATTCAGTGTGAGAGAATTTTAATATCTAGACGTTTCGAATTTGAACTGCTCTTTCAAATAAAATTGAATTGATTATTCGATTTTCGAATTTATAGATCAAGATATTGAACTAATATCATGGATTATGGACAATGATCTACATATAATTAATAATGATTTTGTAGCTGAAATTCTTCCCACATATAGCACAAGAGCATGAATTATCCAAGAGAGTCTAAACAACGTTTATTTAGAATGAGACTTCACAATCATACGAAAGATTAGAGATTTCCAAAGGTCGCGAATTCGAATTCGAGATTAGTTTTTTCTATTATTATCGTTTATTTTTCGCGATGAATCGGTATTCATAGGAATTAGCTTTAAGACATTGATTTTCATGTGTATTTACTCTCAATAAATATCTTCATTAATCTTTTATGTTTGTACAACCATTCATTCATTTTTATTTTTCTTGCTTGTATGATTCCATAGATGGTCTTACTTCATATCGAATTGAGTAGGCACTTCAGTTTGTTTTTCTCTTTCTTTCATATGCACTTCACAAGAAAAATGAAATTAAAAAAACTAAATTTTTATTTTTATTCTGTTGTTTCGTTTTCGTGACATTATCCTTGACTCTTTCTATTATGATGTACACCTTCTATAGATGCAATTACAAGGTCTATTCTTCTTATTCCTATCATTGAACATTCTCTAATAGAGGAAAATAAGATATAAATTTATCTGACTAATTATCAGGATACTATACATGACATAAGCCACTTGATCACACTACCATTTTATAAAATTTTTGTACGGTCCGTACTGGTTAGTACATCATTCAAGAAGTTAAAATCTGGTTCGAAGCAACAATCAACAAATAATTCGGCATGTGAACTAGTTGACCACAAACTCGAAGGAAAGGAAGGATATGCGCACAATATTCGCAGCTATTGTACTAGCGAATGATATAAACTGGCGTTCATATCCACATTTTACCAATTTTTCTATACAATCCAGAAGTTATTCAAAATCCGAGTAGCTTTTACCCTTTTGATTTTTTTATGTGAATTGATGCGACTCAGTGGACAAATGTCTTTCCTCAAGTAAAAGCATAATCTTCATAATTTACTTTCGTATGATATATGATCTCCATTCGCTTTCATCAAGCAGTCTATACGCCTTTTCATATACTATTGACTAAAGACTCAGGTAAACCAATTGATACGTTATTTTATGCTGCCTTTAGTTTTTGTTCGAATTCACGAATTGTTATTTTGCTTGTCACATATTTCATAATTGACCAGACGTTTTCGATTGGATTTTGGTCGAGTGATGCGGACGACCATGGTAGAACTTCAGCCCCATTATCACGTTCCCATTCGACCGCTAAACGCTGTCTATGTTTAGAATCGTGATTGTTACAGAAACTAACTTGTTGGACCTTCAGAAATTGATCTTCGACGGTGGGTAACAAACCGTTCTTGTAAAGATCACACATTAAATTACCATCCAAATTCTGGTCGAAAACAAGTGGTCGACCAAAGCCCTTTCTCGAGAAGCAATTCCATACATGTAATTTGATAAGATGTTTGGTTATGCGAACAATCTTGATGACACCTGGAAACCGTCATACCCTTCTTCTACTATCACCAAGTTCAAAAGACTTCTCGTTGGAAAAAATCACATGGTTCGAGCCATGGTGCATATATTGTTGTATCCATAGAAGTCGTTTCTCTCGATGAAGTTCTTTGAATAAGGATTTTTTTCAAAGATTCCCCATAATTTCCACCACTCTCCCGTAAACAACGTCAACTAATATTAACATCATTCTTCTTCAAGGTGCTGCAGATCTTTGACGATTTTAACAATTTTTGAATCAGTTTTCTTTGATGTGGCACGTGGTCGCCTAATTCGATGTGAATCAGACAGATCTTGATTTTTCTCCTATCGGCTCAGCCAATATGGTGCAGCCTTTGATGAACAATTTATATGTTTTGTTATGAAATTGTTTGACATTTGAGTTTGAGAAGCACAATTTCATAACATTATCAAAGAAAGAGGCATAGTATAGTGTTACAAACGAGAAAAAGTCGGAAAAATGAACCATGTTTTACAGATTCATTTCATACAATTGGGTTACTTTGATCAGCAAATCGTAAGAAAATGGGAGACTAATTTTAAAAAACTAAAATTTTGAGAAAACTAAAGCTATAATTCCGAAGCACAGATCTTGGCGGTTCTATTAGCGTATGAAACTTGGCTATATCCTGAGATCTAAAAACCTAGATAACTTTACAGAAAACTTCGTGACCTATCGATTTTTGACATTTTTCTCACTTCCAGGATTTCTATATTTTACAAGCATATTTTTATTAAGGAATATTGAAAATAGATGTAATCGATGCAGTCTTTAGTTTCCTTTATATAATATCAAACATAAAAATTGATCTTGAAAAGTAATTGAATTTGTTTTTTTTAAATTAATATGTATAAAATCTATCAACTTGTTATTTCAATAAATAAAACAAATCAAATTTTAATAAATATCTATTAGAAAGCTCGAAGAAAGATACATCGTAACGGTTGAATAGTTTCCCTTTATCTCACAAAATTTATTGCGTATATTTTATTCTTAATTATAAATATAACGAAATAAAACATCATTCAAATAACCAAAAAGGAAGAAAATATGCGCAATCATCACTAATTAATCGTGCTATTTTTGTTTTATTACCTACTTCAATGATTCAATCTAGATCAAGAGATATTCGAGTATGCATACATACTAGTTTTATTTATTTGAATTGCTAAAAGGGAAATAATACTCGAAAGTAAAAAGTCATAATAGTCTTTTTATTGAAATACAATAAAGGTTTGTATTTTTACCAAAAAAGAAAATATAAGTCTTTGTTTTGTACGAAAAAAAAAATTTTATTTTTTATTTCATAAAAATAATTTTGAAAATTCTAGAAATTTAGTTTAAAAAAAATTTCCATTTTATTTCTATATATCAAATTCTTATTAATTTCTTTCTTTATCTAAAATGATAATGATTGATACATAAAATGAACCAATCGAATGAAACTATAATACAATCCATAAATTTTCTTTAACATTATTTTATATAAAAATGACAAGAATAAAAATGGATGATGAAGTAGCAGAAATAGCTGATGATCAAAAAACAGTTCGATCAAGATTTATTAAACAAATATCAAAACAAGATGAAAAACTTGCTAATTATTTAAATGAAATATTTCAAGCATCAACAAATTCAAATCGAAAATATCGTATTAATATTTATAATAAAATTTTAAATAATTTACCATTTGGAAGTATTGAAAGAGAAAAATTAATGGAATATTATGCTAAAATAATGGATTTAGAACGTCGTGTAAGAAGATTTGTTAATGCTAAAATATATAATGAAAAAATAGATAATCCAAATAGTACAGCAACAGCTGATCAATTTAATTATGTATTTACTCGTATGAAACAAGAAAATGTTGAAATTGATATGATTAAAAAATTTTTTAATGAAAATGCTTATGCTATATTTAGTTTAACAATGCATCCAACAAATCCATTATCAACTGATTATACAATAAATGGTGGAATTTTATTTGATAAATATTTAGATGATAATATTGATTATGAAAAACATTTAGAAATTCTTCAAAATTTATCATTAGCTGGAAGAAAAAAAACAATTTATGAAGAAGTTGAAGAAACAATATCTATACTTGATATTATTTATGATACAACACCAAAATTACGACAACAACTTATTAATTCATTAGAAGAATTTCCAGATTTTAAAAATATTATTGATGTTAATTCACCTATTATACAAGCATCTATATGGGCAGCTGGTGATGGTGATGGAAATGAAAATGCTGATATTAAATCATTAGAAAATGCTATAAAACAATTAAAACAACGTATTAAACAATTATATTTAAATGATATTGAACAATTATCATCGGAAAAAAAATTTTTTATTCAAAATAAATTAATTAATAATTTATATAAAAATTCTGATGAATTAATTTATGATTTAGAACAAATACCAAATACAATTGAACTTATATATAAAATAAAAACTTTTCGTTTTCATTATGCATATATTGATATTCGTCATAATGCAATTGATATAATGGAAACATTTGATCATTTAATAAAAGTTAATAATTTATCTCAAGATTTTTTATCATTATCATTAAATGAACAAAAAAATTATGTAACACAATGGTTAGAAGATGATAATATAATTGAAAAATTAAAATTAACTGATTATGATATATTAAATAAAAGTAGTAAAACAGCTGCACGAATATTTGGTCGATTAAAATTAATTCAAAATGATCTTGATATATTTAATAAATTTATAATAGCTGAAACACATTCTATTGTTAATGTTTTAGTTGTATTATTATTATTAAAAATAAGTGGAACTATAATTGCTGAACAAAATACAATTATTGATATAGTTACATTAAGTGAATCAGTTAAAGATTTACAAGAATTACCTAATTTAATAAAAGAATTAATTGATAATCCAATTTATCGTAAACATTTATCATATCGAAAGAAATTAATTCCAATGATTGCTAAAAGTGATACGGTTAGACGTAATGGTCGTGGTGCTGAAGCATCACAAGAAGAAGCATTAGGAAAAGTTTATGCAATGATTGATGATTTTAAAAAAACATATCCTGAATTAAAAGATTTAACAATAAATGGTTTTAGTGGTGGTGGTGCAGCATTACAACGTGGTGGAGGACGTGTTACAGAAGTTCCACATAATCATGGACGAGTTGCACGATTATTTGGTGCTAAAACTCTTGGTCCATCATTATTAACAATTCAAGGACATCAAATGCAAATATTATTTTCTCCAACATCAGTATCTTTAAATACATTAGAATCATTAGTTGCACAAAATCTTCATGCACGTGCTCAAACTGAATTACGAATAAATGGTGAACATTATGTTTTACCACGTCGTGCACCAAAAGGTTATGATGAAAGAAAAAATATATTAAATTTTCATAAATCATGTCAAATTATGCGTGAAACTTATTTTGATTTTATGGGAAATTTAGATGATGATGATAATCAAGATTCAGGAAATAATTGTTTTAATGATTTATTTTCAAATGCACCATGGGTATCTGTTATATTAGGAAATTTAAGTTCACGTCCATCAAAACGTGGTGGAATTGGTTTAAATAAAGATAATATAACTGTTAAAAGTTTAAAAGGTGATAAACCAAAATTACTTAATAATCGTGCTATTACTGTTGAAAGATTATCAGCACATAGTGGAACACATTTTCTTACTTATTTAAGTGTTTATGAAGGTTTAAAATCTATTAATTATGATGAACTTAATTCAATGTATCTTTGTAGTAAATCATGTAGAGATTTTATGCGTAATACAGCATTATCATTACATATGACTGATTTTGATTTAGCATGGTCAACTATGATTGGAAAAGAACGTCCAGATAAAAGTGAACTTATAAAATTAGCAGAAAATTTTGAAAAAAATAAAAATAAACAAAATACAAATGAAGAAACATTAGCTTGGTTAGAATTATATGCATATAATGTTGCTAAATTAGTTTATAAATGTATTTTAAATAAAGAACCAACCGATGATTTTAATTTATTAACACCATTAAAATCTGGTTTTTCAAATTTAGCACAACAATTAACAATAAGAGAAGAATCAGCTGAATTTGGAAGATATGCTGAAGCTGTTATGACTAATTTTATGAATAAAAATCCGGATTTTATTTTAGGTACACATGAATGTTTAACATTACAAGCATGTTATGCTGCTGCTGATGTTGTTAATGCACCAGAAGGTGGTTTAAATATTGAACTTACAAGAAAAGAACCATCTTGAATATATTATATACATCTTCAACATTTTTATTTTTATTGTCAGGGATTTTTCTCATATAGTTTAACTATTACTAACAAGACATCTATTTTTATATTCAGATTTAAACCTGATTATTAAATAAAACATACGAAGAAATATATAATATGAATGAACAAGAGTACATAAAGTCTTGTAATAGACTTTATTTATGAAATTCATAATCTCAATTTTCGAAAAGTCAAGCAGAATAACTTTTTATCGGATTGGATATTGGTTCCATGCGATAATTCTCTTTCTCTCTATTTATCATTTTAATTCAGAATATTATGAAAATTCTGAGTAAGTTTGATTTTCCCATCTCTAGAAACGATCGAGATCGATTTAATTAATCAAAGTATCTTATGTTTGAGACTGCCATCAATTTATTAGTTATGCTATTTATTGATGCAATGTGATCCAATTTAGAAACTTATATTTCAACAAAAAACTTAACATTATTTATTCATTAAATCAAAAAAATAAAATTTCATTCATAATCAATTTACAAAAGAAAACTTTTGTATTAAATATCTGTCATTGAATAACTACGTTGTCGCTGGACTAGCTTATGAGATGCATTTTTTTTCGTTGATTTATTTGTCTCATTATTGTCAGTTTGGATTTTTTCGAATGCTTCTAAAATATTTCGACATATATCAATAGTTAAACCTGATTTGGTTGAAGCACGAACTTCAGGTAATGTCTCATCAGTTAAATCGATCATTGATCGACGATGTTCATTAGAATAATTCAATTTCATTTGAATAACTCTTTTATTTTTTCTCTGTTCCGATAATTGTGTTGCTTGAGCATAAATACCTCGACTAATCCAAGTTATTGATGCTAAAGTTCCAGCAACAGGTTTTAAAACTAAATTTGGAATAGACAATGCTGTACCAGTTGCTATACCACGAAATCCATCATGATAATAACCAACTCGAGGATTCTTTACTAATCCTGTAATACCATCTTTAAATCCATACCATAGTGAACATCCAGCTGCTTTCATTCCTGATTGAAAATTAATCACGTGTGTCGGTTCATGTTGTTCAGCATATGAATAACGATGATAAATATTAGGTAAACGTTCTAATGTATCGGTTATATCACCATAAAATGCTAAACAACCAATTGATGCATGACCAAGTCCTTTGATAATACATTGACCACCATTACGAACTCCTTTTGTAAAACTTTTTTCATTACTTGCATGTTTTAATGCTTTAGGTGCATTAATAAATAAAGAACGAAATGCTTTTTGTTCATGTCTCATAAAATTATGAAATGGTAAAGAAAATCGTTCATCATTTTTTAATCTATTCCATGAATGAGTTGAATGTAAATTTAATTGATTTTCTTTTATTTTTTCAGTTGCTAAAAGTACTTGTACAACAGGTCGTGATAATTGTAAATTATAATCTTTAAGATAAAAACAAGCACCAAATGAAGATTCAAGATGACTTTGCATTTTATGTAATGGTAAATGAGAATGAAATGATTGAACAGCACTTTCACATCCATTTTCATTAACAAATGCTAAACGTAATCTTTCAGCTGCTTTACGAACATTTTCTTTATGAACAAATTTAAAAGCATCAATTAAATGATCACTAGTCAGATCTTTACCAGGAATAGCCAATGGACCAGCACCACTTTCACATATCATTGAACCCCAAAAGAATTGATCACCAAAGAATGGAACAATTATAGTAGGTTTACCAGCACGAAGGCCAGCAGCCGTGGTTCCTGCTCCTCCATGGTGACAAACAGCAGATACTACAATAGAAAAAAAATAAGATTAATGAATAGAATTTATAGAACAATGATTACCATGTTGAAAAAGCCAATCATGTGGACAATTACCAATTCGAAAAACATTCTCTGGTAAAGAATCATTCTCATTTGCTAAACCTGAAAGAAGAGCTCGATATCCAGTTTCTTTTAAAGCGTCTAAAACAATTGTTAATAAACGACGAGAATCATGACCCGTTATAGAACCAAAACCAATATAAATAGGTGGATCACCTGTATTAAGAAAATGAAAAAGTTCTTCTGATGGTTGATAATTTGTAGCAAGATCAAGAAAAAAAAATCCACAAACATCAAGATAATCTGGCCAATCTGATGGTTTTGGTACAAGTGAAGGTGACCAACAATAAGTATGTGGAACATGTTCATCAAACATCATACCAATTGCTTGACGATTATTAAGACGTGGAAGTCCAAGAGTTTCTTCACGAAATACATTTATTATATCCCCCATTCCTGACCATATCTATATTTATAAGTAAAATAAAATAAATCCCTTCCTGTCCTAGAAGATCTTCTTTGGCAAAATATTCAGACTCTTGTCGAATAATTGAGAAATATTATATATTAAAATGAAAACCAGAATGTAACTTAAATCAAAATCTTATTTTAGAAAGCTAGTTGGACAAATTCTCCTAATTGCTTTCGAATTTATTCTCTGCATTTGACCAGCTTCCGTCATCAACTCACTTTTGCTTCAGCTTTTGTTAGGACGAAGCTATCTCAATGATTATGTGTATTGATGAAACTCACAAGGAACTTCTGACTATAGGAATTATGTAAAGATTTTACATAAGTATCAGTCAATTCGTTTTGATTACATGAAGCTGTAGCAGAAGTTTACTAATATACAACGAGATCTTAGATATCAATTTTAGAAAGAGCAACAAATGCAGATGAGAGTCTGAAAAGATCTATCGGTTGTTAATTAATTAACATATTTTAAACTTTATGTTGTGTGCGATAGCGCCAGTGTCTAAAGCTTGCACAACTAATCTGTTATTTCGAAATCAGATGTTGTGCAAAATTCAAAACTAAATTCGAATTTAAAGCAGCCTTCGTATGAATTAGATTTTTATTCGTTAAAAGATACGGTAAATATAGTGATCGAACGAAATATTTGAGTATATATGACTGCCAATCTTTTCATAAAACTAATGCATCATTCA
Organism: Macrotrachela quadricornifera; assembly: GCA_022393335.1. Lineage (NCBI taxonomy): Eukaryota > Metazoa > Rotifera > Eurotatoria > Philodinida > Philodinidae > Macrotrachela > Macrotrachela quadricornifera. Next base: position 1,416,129 of record JAJEKB010021225.1, on the reverse strand, counting down.
GTTTTTATGTATGAGACCAGAGTACTAAGTGTTTTTTGAAAGCTCGATCTTTTTTCCTTTTTCTCTCAGTCATGACATATTCATGAGAAGACGAAACTTCGTACAACCACGAAAAACTCAAGAGATATTCAATTTTCATGTCACTAGAAGAATTGATTGAAAAGAGATGCGTAATGTACTTGCATCATTATTCATGACTATAATGTCTCATAATGGAATGTTTCCTAGGCGCTATTTCTTAACGAAGACTACAATATAAAATACTAACAGCACATTAAAAAAGTCTGACTGGATGACTTCAAACCTGGGATCCCAGTCATATTTTTCAAAAAAAATATCTTAAACTGAATTTGAAGATCTCGTAATTTCAAAATAGCATAGAAAAGGTTTCATAAGTTTTCGTTACTACCATAAGTACGATGTATATATAGGAGTATTTGGGAAAAATACGCACTCGATCGGATGTTGTTTCTTCGTACAGTTCACATTATATGAAACAATATCTTTTTTTAGAGCTCGACAAAACTATGTCAATCGCTATTTTAGCAAAATGATAGATCGTATATGTCTGCCTGGCTCTCCACTGTATTCTCTAGGAAGTTTAGGCGCAATAGAAGATCCCGAGTCTTCTAATATGAGGAGAGATTTAATAATTCCAAATTATCTCACTTACTAAAGTTTCCATAACTGTATACGACAAACGATTAGTTAATTGAATAGGTCCATAATTATTATTAATACGACATAATGGATGTGGAAATGCATTAGTAGATGACCATGGCATTGTAAACATCATATGTAAAGGAATCTGTAATTTTTGTGCACAATGAATATGACCATATGATGGTGGATTAGCAATAATAGCTTCAGCAATAAATGGTACTTTAGTTTCATCATCAATATCAGTACATGCTTTCCATGTTGATTCAAGAATTTCACTAATAATTAAACGATTTTTACCAACATCACCTGCTATAATACTACTAACTGATGGAACAATTCCAGCATTTTTAACCATAAATGACATTAAATCAGCAGGATCTCCTCCTAATGGATAAAATTCTAAACCATTTTCACGAACAAACTTTCGAAATGTTTCATGTGTAGCTAAACGTACTCGATGTCCATATCGAAGAAGAGCTTTGCCTAATGCAATAAAAGGTTGAACATCACCACGTGTACCTACAATTAGCATAACAATAGCTAAACGTGGAATAGGTCCAATTTCCAAAGCTTTTTTTGCTTTTTCAATATCATCATTCGATATATATTCAAAATCAAATTCTTCAATGGATCGTAAAAAATCCTTATAATCTATTGCCTCAAAAGAATCAATAGTTACATCAATTAATCCAGTCATTTCATTAAAACTCGCTGTATAATCGAATCCTCTATAGTCATGTTCTGGCATTGCCGTTGGCTCTAATCCATTGATATCAATATGAATTGTCCGAAGACATGGAATAATAAGATGAACATAAAGTGAAAGAGAATATCCTTCACTTGAACAAAGAACAAGAATATTCTCATCATTAATATGTACATTATTGGTAATATCAATCGGTTGATTTTTTAAATTTCCTTCAAAAATACGTCTTTGATTACACCATATAATTATACCAGGAATTTCAACTGTATTCTCTAATTGATCATTACTTTTATTTGCAGTGAAATGTAAATACATATGTTGTTGAAGATCAAATGTATACATCCAATCAAATCGTTTTCGATAATAAAACATAGTTAAATCATTTTTATTTTGAACACAATGAGGTAATTCAATATTTATCCAATTTTTATCATTATAATCACTAGTGAGAATATCTGCATCGAAAAAACCTGTAGAGACGATTAAATATTTCCAATTATCATCAAAATGTTCTATTATCGCTGATTCTCTATCATTATTCTCATTAATACTCGACATTTATTCTAAAATTGAATCAAATAAAAATTATTTTAATGAGATACATCATCAATGAAAACATACTAAGAAACTTTTTTTTAAAGCAAAAATGTCTTATTCCTTATCTATTCTCGTGATTCTGTATCACACATGATCATATCAAATGAATCATATAAATGAAAAAGAGCAAAAGGTAAAAATGATTACTCATAACCAGGGAATAATAGACAATAAGAACCTATTAAAATAAATTTGTAAAATTCTATATTAAGGTTATTGTAAACCTTCGTAAGTAGACAGTATATTTGAAAAAAAACATACCTTAATAACGAAATTCTAGTTGGCTGAAAGAATGAGTATGAAGTGTAAGAGTAGTTTTTTTTATGTTCTATTAATTGGACGACTATGTACTAATGATGTTGGTATTTTAATTATGTTAGGACTAGAATTGAAAGTTGATGCTGACGATATGATAGCTATTGAAAAAGTGAGTTAGATGAAAACAGAGATAAAGTTTCTATTCGTTTGAATCCTTATCTTAGTGAAAGGAATGATTGTAAAATACACTCTTCTTCATAATAAATAAATTAGTCTTTAATAGTGTTTTACTCTTCACTTCTTTAAGAACATGTAATCTGATTCAACTTTATTGCTGAATCATTTGTATTGCCAATCATATTCGAACAAAAGATATATTATGCAATATGCCAGTTCCACAGAAGCTAATGACATCTATAAGTATTGTAAATCGAATAAAAGATAAAAATTATGGATGTCATAAGTAAATGAACTTTATTCTTATTTTTGAACATCCATACACATAGCTGAAGTTTTGAAGAGAGTAATACGACAACTAAGGCAAGTAGTGTTTGTTTAAGGCAACAACAAATTACTATTACTACATTCCAGTTCTTCAAGATAAGGTCGTCTTGAAGATGATTCGGTCGACGCTAGAGATTGCAATAGAAAAAGATGATTTCAAACATAGAAATTGATTGATGAAACATTTACAATCGAAGTTAGTATTCAAAAAGGTCGACTGACAGTTAAACAGTTTCGACATAAATCTACTGAAGAACTAGTCGATTCTTCTTAGTTATGTGGAGAATCAGAAACATCGTTCAATCTCAATCAATTGGATAGATATTTCCACGAAAAGGTAAAGCAAATTCCATTTTGTCGGTCTAAATTATCTCATTAAATACATATGTGATTGTGCGATCTATTACCTGTATTAGTCATGACTTTGTTGTGTTCTATAAGTATTTTTAACCTTATTGAATAAATCTATACCTTAGATAATCGTCCTATAGTTCATTTTCTAGAAAAAAAAACAAATCACAACGAAATGATAATTTAAAAATGTAGTATGTTAACTAAGTAATAATATAGAAAGATAATTTTATCAATCTGATCTTCATAAGAGATTAATGAACTGTAGTCTTTTTTTTTT
>JAJEKB010021225.1:1400516-1412760 GCA_022393335.1 Macrotrachela quadricornifera | reverse complement strand
ATTTATGATGAAAAATACCAAATCTCACCAATTCCTAACATCCATTGTCAATGCATGTACCATCATCATTTACGATGGTATTCGATATCCACCACCGAGATGTCATCAGTAGGTCGAAAAACACCTGTTTCGGACTTGAAATCTTATAGGATGTTCTTTTGACCCTGCGGACATACAATCAATCAATCAAGCAAACAATTTATGTTTCTAAGACTCTTCTCTACGAGAAAGAGAATAATACAATCATCAACAATACGAATTAATTTAAATATTTTATCTAAATATTTAAACAAGTAACGCTCGTCCAAAGACTCGCTCAGCTCTTTCTCGTAGAAATCGTGTTTCTAAACTACCGTCATGCTATTCATTCATAAAATTAAAAAAACCGAAGTCAGATTCAAGTTCCTCGATCCTGATTATCCTACAGTCAACCATTATAAAAAAACTTTTTTTTTGCAAAAAAAGTGATCCTTTGTGTAAAAAAATGAATCCGAAAAAAAATTCGAAAAAATAACATCAGATTCGAGTTCCTCGACCCTGATTCCCCTTCGGTCAACCCTTATCAAAAAATTTTTTTTGCAAAAAAGTGATCCTTTGTGTTAAAAAATGATCCTCAAAAAAGATTTTAAAAAACTAACATCAGATTCGCGTTCCTCGACCCCAATTACCCTTTGGTCGAGTTTTATAGGAAATATTAATAAAATGTTTTTTTGACCTTATGCGGACATACAAGCAATCAATCAATCAGACAATTTATGTTTACTGGACTCTTCTCTACGAGAAAGAGAATACTAATCAGCAATGGTGTTCATCACCCACCACGATGAAATCATCATTTCGTGATAAAACACCTGTTTTCGATGAAAAATACCAAACCTCACCAATTCCTAACATAAATTGATCCATGCTGATACCACATGATCACCGAACAGACTTCAGATTCGAAGTCCCCGCATCGAATTACCTCTAGAAATGTCTTTTTCGAAAATACGATTTTCGATGTTTTTTTGACCCTGCGGACATACAAGCAATCAATCAAGCAAGCAAGCAAGCAAACAATTTATGTTTCTAAGACTCTTCTCTACGAGAAAGAGAATATTTAAATATAATCGAAAGCATATTTTTTCGATTAAGATAATTAATTGTAAGAATCTAAAGAAAACAGAAAAAAAATAAAACACTATGTATTTATTTAAAAAGATAAAGAAAATGTATACCAATTAGGGGTGTCATATTACCATTACTATTACTTAGTAATAATTAAAAATGTTATTACTTATTACTAGTAATAAGTAATAATAATTTGAAAGTAATAAAAGTAATAAAGGTAAAATAGTAATAAGGTAATAAAGCAATAAGTAATAAAAGTAATAATTGTTATTACTTATTACTAGTAATAAGTAATAACTTTTAAAAAAGTAATAAAGTAATAAGGAAGTAATAAAGTAATAAACATATAAGATAGTAAAAACACTACTGATCAATGGTTAAATGCCTACCCCGACATCAAAACACTGTAGCTAAATTTAATTCTGTTTTTCCAACAGAAATTTATCTACATATTTATACTTATTGTTAGATCATAAGTAGCTTCTAGATTATGAAGGCCAAGATTGTCTTCAATAATGCATTACTAAAAGATACAGCGTGAACTGAGTGCGTATCGAGGCCTCCTCAAGGAGAAAAAACGAGATTTCCGTATTCCTGAAGTACTTTGAGAGTAACGAGAGTACAGGAATCTCGGCTTTTCCCCTTGGCTCTCCTTCATTTAAACCAAAAAAGGCTTATCCTCGACTTTCCTCAGTTATACAATTGTCGTTATGAAGAACCATGCATAACAAATCCAATTATTTTATTTTCTCGAATTTTCAAAATATGTAAATTTGTATTATACGCTAAATTATTAAATAAAAAGAGAACTGATGTTTTGTTTTAGCTTTTGTCTATAGTGTAAACCCTTTCTGTTAACTAAGAAACAATCGTTGTCTAGACACTAGTTTGTATTTTTGTTACTTCCCTATACAACAAACTATACTTTTCTTTCTTGATAAACAAACTGCTTAAGTTTATTTTGACAAGTTTTGATAAAATAAAAATGAATAAAAATTGTAGCTGAGCCTATGCGCATATAAAAAAATCTGACGAACTACATAACTGAAAACAATTCTTATGATGTTGAATACATAAAGACCAATATTCAATACATCTGACTTAATTTTTGAATTACATCAGCATCTCGTAACAACATTGTATAGCAAAGATTAGTAGGTGACAATGAAGATCGTTGTTTCCTCTGTATATAATTAGCACAGCTGAACGATGCTTCACTTGCTACACTTGTGGCTGGTGATAAACAAAATCGTCGAACCATAGAAGCTAATATAGGCATTTTGTTTTGATTCGTGTTCCAGTACGATTCAAATTTTTCTTTTGGAGTTCCTGCGGTCGCATAATAACCTAATTCTTGTTGTATCGTCCACATATTTTTTTTGTTGGTGCTTTTAGGAACTGGTGGTTTATCGACTAGGCAAATTCCCAATAAATAATCAAGTGATTTTTTCTGATGACCTTTAGCTGATAATTCTATAGATTTTCCATCATTATCCAACGAGATCGTAATATTATTTGATGCTAATGGTGATATAGATTTATCCAATCGACGAATTTCATTATGTTCTTGGATAATAACAGATTCAGCTTCTTTTAATTCGGTCGCGTTCAGATACTGCTTTGCAAATGGACATAAAAAAGCAGCAACCTGAAATAGAGAAAGAATAATGACTCTAACTAAAGAATGCAAGATTAAACGAACCAGTGTTAATCGACTTTGTTCTTCGGTGACTTTCACCTCAAAATATAATTTATACTTTTCGAATAGTAGACGTTTTAAAATATTTTCCAAATGATGAGTTGCACGATATTTTGTTAAAAAATTTTTTAATGCAAAAAGAACAACTTTACCTTGAGCAATTGTTCCATAATTACGACCAGATAAGGTTTCTGTTGCACTGAGAAAGGGATCTAGTACTTCTTTCAAAGTTATCATCCATTCCCAATGCTGAGGACGTAATGTAAAGGACATAAGACGATCACATTTGGATTTTTTAAGATTTACAATTTTGCCAGGAGTATTAGTAATTTCAATAATTATCAGACGATGTTCAATAAATTTAGTTAACATAATACACGTCGTATTCCACCTAACATGAAAATCAATTACAAGTTCACCACTTTCAATATTTTCATCATTTTTTGCTTGTTGACGAACATACTCATTTATTAAATGACATTTTCGAATTAAAGTGATTAAACAACGAATACGACATAATAACAAATGAATGCCAAATATGATTTTACTAGGAGGAGTATTATCTTTAATTGTATCTTCGAATATTTGTTCATCAACAAGTTCATTTAATTTTTCATGAACTTCTTGTTGCTTTTTTTCTTCACTATTGAAATCTTCTTCATCACTTGAATCTTCATCAAAATATAATTCTTCTGCTGTTTCATCTTCGCCTGACGAATCATTTGCATCTATTAAGTCGGAATCAATCATACCATCGGTAAGTTCAATTTCTTCTGAAGAAATTAATTGTTCTTCTTCGTCATTGGATGATGTTGCATCTAATTCAGTTGTTGCTGTATTCAACCACATCCTATAAGAAAAAAGTATATCAAAACATATACGAGAAAAAACAAATAAACTGATACCGACTTTCTTAATACAGCCTTTTTCTTCCATAAACATAAACTTTGAGAAATGATCAAGTTAATATTATGACAATAACATCCAATTCGAACGCCGAAATCACCACCTTGTGTAGCTTTCTTGATATTTGCTCCGTTGTCTGTAGTTATCGATCGAAGTTTGTACCGAATTTGTAATCGATCGATTTCATAATTAATATATTTTTTGATTTGAACAGCATCATGTGGTCCTATAAACTGTCGAAAACCGATCACAAGTGAGACATATTTATGATCTTTATCATAAAAATGAGCAGTTAATACAATGAAGTATGTTTGTCGAGAATTTTTCTATAGATCAGTTGTTAAAGATATATTAGTTAATTTCATTAGCATATGTTTTAATTCTTTTCGGTATTTGATATATAACAGACATAACTGTCGAGCAACTGTAGTCCTGTGCGGCCCCTGGTAGCCTGGAACTGCTACTGAAAGAAACTTTTTCATGCCTTCCCGGCGGAAATCGCCGAAAGGGCGTCCGTCTTTCACAATACATCTGATGGCAGCATTATCTAGCTTTTTCTTCAAGTCGACCGGCACAGGTTGCTCCTTCGCGTAATAAGTACCCATTTGTGATTTAAACAAGTATTGCTTCATTTTATGAGTTTTTCCAATATGTTTTCTTAAATTCGAATCAACACGATTAAATGCTTTGTATGTCTAAATGAACAAGTCGTATGAAAAAAGGATATTTAAAAAAATGATTTAGTAAGTGATACATAATCTATTATTCGAGGAACTATAAACGTTTACTATATGTATGAAAAACATTTCTGGTACTATTCAAATCCGTATCAACGCCCTATTTTATCTTTCTTTACTAAGATATATTTACTACCCAAAAAATGAATCAAGAATTTAAATTAAAAAGACATACATTTGAGCATAGATGGCATTTATAAATATTGTCACCAGCTTGTGTAAAAAAACTCCATATATTATCATTAGGTGCAATAGACAAGTTTCGATCTTCTCCTGAATTTTTATCAACCATTTTTTCAACTTCACGTTCTTTATCACTTGTCTGTAATGAATTATAGCGACTGGCTGATGATTCTTGTTGTGCAGGAGATAAATTATTTTCTTCTAAATCAATATCCATAACACCATTGATGTTTCCACCGCTAGAGATAACTTTATTTGCAGCAGAACCTTCATATACTGTTGTTCGACCTCGAGGACGACCACGTGGATGTTTTTGAATAGATGTAGGAGATGATAAAACCGATAAAATAGTCCGTCGTCGTTGTTGGTGAGAAGAAGGTCTCTTCTGATTACTACCAATATTTTCTTTATCAATTGAACTTGGTCTCGCGATTCTGGAGCAACTAGACGAGTTGGTACTCTTCGGCATTGTTATTTTAAAGTAAAATGTTCTCGACAATATATTATTATTTTGTGAAAGGACAAAATAATTTCCAATGGGAACGTCTTTTTCAGTGTCGCAATAGTCAGCGTGAAAAATAACCAATGCACTAATTAAGAAGAATATTAAGAAAAACTGAGTAAGTAGAATCAATATATTCCTTTGATACACTATTTTTCTGTGCATTTTAGCATCTCTAAGAAGTTGTCGTAGATAATAATTCTCCAAAAAATAATATTCTTATGTTAATGTCGTACCTATTCATCCTATTGATATTATATTATATTCATTGTTTTATTACTACTTTATTACAGTAATAATTATTACTCGTTATTACTTATTACTTTATTACTAATTACTTTTATTACTTTCCATTTTGTTATTACTTTATTACTGGTAATAAGTAATAAAAAAATATTATTACTTATTACCGGTAATAAGTAATAATAATTGGAAAGTAATAAAAGTAATTAGTAATAACTTAATATAAAATTAATCGAAAGTGTACTAAAAAGGTAGAATGAAAGCTGCAATATCAATAAAACAACAAAACTCAAGTAATTACTAGTGAAAAGTAATAAGTAATAAAAGTAATAAAAATTATTACTTATTACCGAGTAAAAGAAATAAAAAGTAAAAGTAATGTGACACCCCTAATACCAATTATTCTTGAATTGTATAATCAAATGTTTCAAAATAATTTAACATTTCTTGTCATTCCCCTCGTTTACACCGTACAGATAAGACGTACTGGTTCTTGTTTATTTATTGATCAAGCACAGGATGATATTAATCATTGAAAATGCCTCCAAGAAGAGGAGGAGGTGAAACCAGCAAAAGTGGTCAGAGTCGTGATAATGAAAGAAAAGCACGACAACAATTAACAAAAAATTCATTAGCTTCATCAACAAGCCAATCAAAATTTAATATAACACCTCTAATCATAGAGGGCGTAAAGCTAAATAAACTTGAATTAAATGATATGCTAAAGCACCATGTCAAGGACATTAAAATTACAGACATTCAATTAGCCCGTAATGGAAATTATACATTATACGCTGCTGATATAAATTCTTTTAATAGATTGCTAAATGACTGTGATAAAATTCTTATTAATAATGGTCAAGCATTAGCAAAGATTTATGTACCAAGATCAATACAAAAAATACAGGACACTGAAAAATAGCTTTTGTTAAAAAAGTTGATTTAGAAATTCCGGAAGATAGAATCATGGATTCATTCAAAGAAGTAGGATTAACGATAACACATGTTCGTCGTTTAACAAATAAAGAAAATAAAAATCCTACAAGAACAATTAAAATAATATGTAATGATCAACAAAATAGAAATACTTTCATTAAAACAGGTCTTCAAATTGATTCAATGTACTTTTTAGCTGAACCAGATGTACACAACATTAAACCTGTTCAATGTTACATGTGTCAAAAATTTAATCATATAGCAAAATTTTGTAGAACAAAACAACAATTTTGTCCAAGATGTGGTGATAATCACCATTTAAATGAATGTCCCAATACACAAAACAGTCTAAAATGTCATAATTGTAAAGGCAACCATATGTCAAATGCATCTGAATGCCCAATTTATCAAGAACAAGAGAAAAAAATGAAAAAAATGATCAATCACTATTCATGAACTAAAAATCAAACAACAACAGCACCACCACCATTAAATGATAATTTAGAATTTCCACCTATTTCATTTGGTCATATTAGTCAATTTGACAGTTTAAAAAAATTTAATGTACGATGAAATTATAGATATTCTCACTTCCAAGATGGAAAAAATCATTGAAGAAACAACCAACAGATTGTTTAAAGTAATTCAGCAAAAGATAAACAAAATTGAAAAAGCTTTATGTATTAAAAATAATTTACCAGATGAAGAAACTATTGAATCTGAAATTGATGAAGAAAGTATTGGAGTGATAGATGATGATACACCAGCAGCACCAAATAAATCCAGAGAAGCAACACGAGCAGCAAATATTCAACAAACAGCTTCAAGTATGACCAAATCCTCAACAACAAGTACATTAATAACAGAAACAAATACACCAAAAGAAATTACAAAAAAACCAGCTCGAAAACAAAAACCAAAAACAAAAGAAGCAGAAAATAAAGATCTTAAAATAGATAATAATGATTAAAATTTGTCACATTAACATAACATCTATAAGAAAACACAAAATGGAGCTGCTTTCCCGTTTTTCTCAATATGATATTATTTCAATCAATGAAACAAATCTATTGTCGACGCCAGAACTACATGGAGAAAACTCTGCAAAGAATATCTCCCGAACGGATACAGCTAGCGAGCTGATGTTTTCACTATTAGAAAGAGGATAGTCTGGGGTACAAGTGTATGCTATATTCAATGGGTTAACCTTTGATCACGGTTGTTAGTTATCATTGGAGATTTTGTGCGTCACCGAACAAAAACTTTTTTCATATGAGTTCTCAACTCCAAGGTAACCGTTCGATAGCTCAGAGTCTACTCTTTTAATCTACGGAAACCTGACCTTTCTATCATTCATTGTTCATAAATTATCCTCGTTACAGTGATCGTCTGTAACCTGCCAAAAATGCGATTTTTTTCCGAGAAAAGAGCCTTGTTATTTATTGTATATCCATGAATGTTTTCAATCATTCTGAGTTGAACGATGGTGATCTAATTGTCATGTTGACATGACTTACTTTGATCAACATTGACTTTTATCAGTCTTTCGAACTATGATATGGCTAGTGCATTCTATCAGCCATTTTCGCTTTTATTTCGCTGTTTTCAGTAATTGTGAATCTATTATAACACAAAAACTGTAACAGAAAAAAAGCAGCCTATATGTTGTCATCGCTGGTTTTTCAAAGATTGTCGACTTCGACATCCGAGTCGTCATCGTTTAATTGTGGTTCAATAGTATTTTCTAAAAAAAAATCCGCTGCTTTATAAGTCGCTTCTACTTTTTCAGCATGACGAATTGCACCTTGCGCAGCCTTTTCGTCAAAGCCAGCGATGAATTCAGCAACTAATTCATTAACACTGTTGAATGCAAAGCTAGTATTGTTTTTACGAACATAATCCTTCAATCCAGACCAGGCGATCTCAATCGGATTTAATGTACAGTGACGCACTGGTAAGCGCAATATTTCCACATTGAACTCGTCAGCGATTTCGCCGATCTGATTATCATAGATTCAAAACGTATGAATATTATAAAATGATCTATACTTTATATTCTTTTTTGGGCTTTTTGTGAAAACCGATCTCTAACAATTTCGATTTCTTCAATATCGGATCAAATTCAATTTCATGATCTTCTAACCATTCGATTATATGGTTTTTTCGCATGAATCTTTTGACAGGTTTAGAGTATTCTGTGAGTTCTGAATGAAATGGGGCATTATCGATGACTATGACTATTCGTCAATTACGACCTTATGTCAAAATCAAAACTTTAACAATTAAAATTTCAACAGAATTTACCATTATCTTCTCTTAGACGAAAAGTTGACTTTCCAATCCATTCGGTAAAATACGATAATGTCATGGAATGACCTTTAGAACAGTCAAAAATTTCGTCAGACGGTAAATGAAATCCACTCGCATCGATCATAGCAGATATTGCCAAACGGGTACCTATATAGATCTATGTAAAAATACATTGTTCAACAGAACGCTTAGCTTATTACCTTTTCCATTTGTCTTACGAAGCCTTCCTTCTCCTCGATCATCGATCCAGATTGATCTTTTCTCTTCTCCTATATTCACCCATGTTTCGTCGTGAAACATAATCAAAGCACCAACTTTGCGCAATTCATCAAGTTTCCAAAAATAAAAGGCCCGCTGAGCGACGAAGAAATTATCATCAAGTGCCAACTTTACCTTATTTGTTCTTTTGTACGGGAAGTCTAATCGATGCATATGTCTTCGCAGAGTTGTTTCTGAACGAATTGGAAAATCTGCATGAGCAATGAGAAGGCGTTCGAGAAGAATAGCCACCGTAGGGTAAATTTTTTCCGCTAACAACAGATGGAACTGAAATCGAATCTCATCATCAGCTTCTTCAGATAAATGAATTGGTGCACGACCAGGAATTCTGTTAAGAGCTTCTCGTTGAACCGTGCTCATCTTGTGAGACGTGGACCAAGTCGAAATATTCTGCTTTTTATGTGAAATCTTCGTTGGATGGAATTGTGATGCTGATCGGAGTCGATAGCGGTTCTCTTCTTCTTCTTTTTCTTCAGCTTCCTGCACTTCACATAATGTCTTCATTTCTTTCTTCAAATTGAACAATGAAGACTCCGAAATCCCCAGCATCGCAATAATGCGCGCAGTTGTATTATTCATTGGAATTCGAGGTCCGGTTTCCTCTTCTTCGACAAAGTCAATAACACAGAAGAATATTTCTTTGATTTCAAGAGTAAAATGAACGCCGTGCGACATGATGAGAATGTGTGGAAACAATGACACAAGTAACAATACGATCGATATATTTGTGTATATATATATATACATATACGAATACAAATTACCCAAAAAAATCTATCGTTTCTTATTTCCTTCCAATGGCTAGAGACATGAAAGAAAAGCATAGGCGACATCTTTCGCTGTGAAATTTTACGTGACGAGTAAAATAAAAGTGAAAATGGCTGATAGAGAGCACTAGCCATATCATAGTTCGAAAAATTGATAAAAGTCAATGTTGATCAAAGAAAATCATGTCTACATGACAATTAGATCATCATCGTTCAACTCAGAATGATTGAAAACATTCATGGATATACAATAAATAACAAGGCTCTTTTCTCGGAAAAAAATCACATTTTTGGCAGGTTACAGACGATCACTGTAACGAGGATAATTTATGAACAATGAATGATAGAAAGGTCAGGTTTGAGTAGATTAAAAGAGTAGACTCTGAGCTATCGAACGGTTACCTTGGAGTTGAGAACTCATATGAAAAAAGTTTTTGTTTGATGACGCACAAAATCTCCAATGATAACTAAAAACCTGGATCAAAGGTTAACCCATTGAATATAGCATACACTTGTACCCTAGACTATCCTCTTTCTAATAGTGAAAAGATCAGCTTGCTAGCTGTATCCGTTCAGGAGATATTCTTTGCAGAGTTTTCTCCATTTACTTCTGATGTCGGCAATACATAATCAGAATGTGCATTAAGGACGCCAGAGAATTCCAGACTAGTCATGCACTAGGACTTTTTGAGAAAAAGACTAGAACTATCATCCTGTCATGATTAGAAATACGACTAATCTTTTTATCCGTCCTTTGCTCGCCTGGGATATCATCATATTTAATAAACATATCAAGAGCAGCATAAAGAAGCTTGCTCTTACTAGTTTTTTTTATTATATTTCGTATAAAATTGATAGAAAACTTTAATATAATAATTAGGATAATCATAGGTCTTTTGTTTAATATATCGAATAAATAGAATAGAATATAGTAGATTTGCAAAACATTATGCATTGGTTATTTGTATTTCATATTTAATAACAAAATTCCAAATCTCAACAAAACAAGCATTAAAATAATACATATATATCTTTTTCTTTTCTTTTCTCTCTTATTCTTCTTACTGATGATCACATTTGACATATCGAAAGCTCTAGTTCATTTATACATTCTCTATTTATTTGTTAGCGTAAAACTAGTAAAACAGCTATATATTATTCTATTTAATCGATAAGATTATTCTTATGATTTTACATTATATAGAATAATTTTCTCATTTGAGACGTTCTTTAGTCTGCCCGAAATGCTTCATGATAGCTACTCTCAATATACGCCCTCAAGCTTTGCGATTCATTCACCCACCAGAGCGCGGTCAATCTGCTTTCGATTAATCTGAAAAAACTAGTTACATTTCTCTCCGCAGTTCAAGTTATTCGTAATGCTAAGTTTATACAACACTTCAAAACTCAACAATGAAATCAAAAAATTAAATATTATTTTAAAAATTAAAAATCAATATATCTTTCTCCTTAGGTCCACAAATAGAATTCAACACTGTTTAAAGAAGTCCCATTATATCCTCCAGCAACTAATACTTTTCCATTTTTTAAGATGGTTGCTGTATGATTTTCTCGCACACTATTCGTCCTGCTAACAGTTGGCCAAGTGTTTAATAATGGATCATACAATTCACCACTGTTCAAAATATTCTTACCATCATTTCCACCAGCAACTAACACTTTTCCATTCGTTAAGATGGTTGCTGTATGCAGAGATCGTGCGGTATTCATACTATCAATAGTCGTCCAAGTATTTAATGATGAATCATACAATTCAACGCTGTTTATAGAAGTACCATTGAATCCGCCAGCAACTAACACTTTTCTATTTGTTAAGAGAGTTGCTGTATGCAGGTATCGTGCAGTATTCATACCTTTAATAGCTATCCAAGTATTTAGTGATGGATCATACAATTCAGCACTGTTTAGATAATTCCAACCATCATATCCACCAGCAATTAACACTTTTTCGTTCGTTAATATGGTTGCTGTATGATAGGATCGTGCAGTATTCATACTACTAATAATTATCCAAGTATTTAATGCTGGATCATACAATTCAACGATGTTTAGAGCAGTACTACCGCCCTTTCCACCAGCTACTAGCACTTTTCCATTTGGTAACGCAGTTGCTGTATGATAGGATCGTACAGTATTCATATTACTAATAATTGTCCAAGTATTTAATGATGGATCATACAATTCAGCACTGTTTAGATAATTCCGACCATTATATCCACCAGCAACTAACACTTTTTCATTGCTTAAGATAGTTGCTGTATGAGAGGATCGTGCAGTATTCATACTACTAATAGCTGTCCAAGTATTTGATGATGGATCATACAATTCAACACTGTTTAGAGCAGTACTGCCGCCCTTTCCACCAGCTACTAACACTTTTCCAGTTGCTAAGGTAGTTGTTGTATGACAAAATCGTGCGACACTCATACTACTAATAGTTGTCCAAGTATTTAATGATGGATCATACGATTCAACGCTGTTTCGAAAATTAATACCATCGCTTCCGCCAGTAACTAACACTTTTCCATTTGTTAAGATGGTTGCTGTATGA
>JAJEKB010021225.1:1335150-1400506 GCA_022393335.1 Macrotrachela quadricornifera | reverse complement strand
CGCCAGTAACTAACACTTTTCCATTTGTTAAGATGGTTGCTGTATGAGAGGCTCGTGCAGTATTCATACTACTAATAGTTGTCCAAGTATTTAATATTGGATCATACAATTCAACGCTGTTTAGAAAATTACGACCATCTTTCCCACCAGTAACTAACACTTTTCCATTCGTGAGGATGGTTGCCGTATGATAGACTCGGGTAGTATTCATACTAATAATAGTTGACCAAGTATTTAATGCTGGATCATACAATTCAACGCTGTTTAGAGCAGTACTACTGCTCTCTCCACCAGTAACTAACATCTTTCCGTTTGTTAAGATGGTTGCTGTATGCAGGGATCGTGCGGTACTCATATTACTAATAGTTGTCCAAGTATTTAATGATGGATCATACAATTCAGCACTATTTAGATGATTACTAGCATCTTTTCCACCGGCAACTAACACTTTTCCATTCGTGAAGATGGTTGCTGTATGAGAGGATCGTGCAGTATTCATACTACCAATAATTGTCCAGGTGTTCAATGACGAATCATACAATTCAGCACTATTGAGATAACGACTATCATTTGTTCCACCAGCAACTAACAGTTTTCCATTCGTTAAGATGGTTGCTGTGTGAAAGGATCGTGCAGTATTCATACTACTAATAGTTCTCCAAGTGTTTAATGACGGATCATACAATTCAACGCTGTTTAGATCAATACTACCATCATTTCCGCCAGTAACTAACATTTTTCCATTTATTAAGATGGTTGCTGTGTGCAGGTATCGTGCAGTATTCATACTATTAATAGTTGTCCAAGGGTTTAATGATGGATCATACAATTCAGCACTATTTAAATAGTTACTTTTATCATTTCCACCAGTAACTAATACTTTTCCATTTGGTAAGGTAGTTGCTGTATGCAGAGTTCGTGCGCTACTCATACTGCTAATAATTGTCCAAGTATTTAATGATGGATCATATAATTCAACGCTGTTTAGAGTAGTACTACCATCATTTCCGCCAGCAACTAACACTTTTCCATTCAGTAAGATGGTTGCTGTATGATAGGCTCGTACAGTATTCATAGTACTAATAGTAGTCCAAGTATTTAATGATGAATCATACAATTCAACGCTGTTTAGAGAAATATCATCCTCTCCACCAACAACTAACACTTTTCCATTTTGTAAGATAGTTGCTGTATGATGGGCTCGTGCAGTATTCATACTACTAATAGTTGTCCAAGTATTTAATGATGGATCATACAATTCAACACTATTTAGAGAAGTATCATTGAATCCGCCAGCAACTAACACTTTTCTATTTATTAGGATAGTTGCCGTATGATAGGTTCGTGCAGTATTCATACTACCAATAGTTGTCCAAGTTTGTAGTGCAGGATCATACAATTCAGCACTATTGAGATAACGACTATCATTTGTTCCTCCAGTAACTAACACTTTTCCATTCGATAAGATGGTTGCTGTATGAGAGGATCGTGCGGTATTCATACTACTAATAGTTGTCCAAGTATTTAGTGACGGATCATACAATTCAACACTGTTTAGATCATTAGTAACATTATTTCCGCCAGCAACTAACACTTTTCCATTTGTTAAGATGGTTGCTGTATGAGAGGCTCGTGGAGTATTCATACTACGAACAATTGTCCAAGTATTTAGTGCCGGATCATACAATTCAACACTGTTTAGACCATTAGTACGAGTATATCCACCAGCAACTAACACTTTTCCGTTTGTTAAGATAGTTGTTGTATGATATATTCGTGCGGTACTCATACTACTAATAGTTGTCCAACCTAGATGTAATGTATCTATGTGTAAAATGTTTTTACTACGAGTAGATGTAAATAATTTATTTGGTCAAGTTATGAGTCTCGAAATCGCAAATTGGGCTGGTGAAATTGTGACAAAGGTGTTCGTGTTTTTTTTTAAGTAGTTTAATTAATAGAAAAGCTGAAATGGAATTGAAGGAAAACATGTTCTTTGTTTGTTACCGTGAGAAACCCTGAAAGCGATCGAGGAAAAAGGATTTCATACATTTTTGGAAAGAATACGATTGTACTACGAAATGGGAGTAGGTTACTAGAATACTGTTCATTACTCTATGAGGTATGATACTGTTTTCATGGCTGGTTTAATGGGGAATCTTGATATAATGGTTTTCTTTTATTTGAACACGAATGTAGTAGGAGTTTCGGCAATTCGTTGATAATAAGGAGATTCCATTATGTTTTGTTTATCAGTTGCAAGGAAGAATATTGTTTTGTGCAAAACAGCTTATACTATATTACGTGTTTTCTTGGCAGTGTTCGTGTAGAACATTAATACTTATATATTCTAGAAAGGTAAGTAACATGTTCTTGTTACACAGGACGTTCAGACTCTTTATAGATTTATTTCAACGAAATTGTAAACAAATGAAAGAGGCGCAAAGAAGTTTCATTGAAACAGAACAGAGCAGCAGATGAATTGATTTGTAGGACAAATTGGGATCGAAAATATTCAACCTGTGATTTGAGTCGCAGTGTCACGTATCCAAAATTGCGTGAATGTTAAAAGTGCACTATTGAACTATTATAAAAGCATCAATTCTCCCAACAATTATCTGCAGAAGACATTAGATCTCACGGCATTTTGCTTTAGAAGACATTGCGTGTCTCGCTTGTCGATCGCTCAGCATCTTTTGATGAAATTGTTTTTTTGAATAATTGCATTGAGCATATGCATGATCTGAGGTTAAGGGCAGAAACAACCACATCAGATATCTCTCTTACTAAAAGAGGGAACAGAGATATACCTACAAAAGAGATCTGACGGCTGTACATAATATAGCATGAATATTGAAAAAAAACGTTCGTTGAGAGATTCTGGAACATGCAGATCTAGGACATACAAAGTTTCTCGTGGAGAAGTGTTGTGAGATGTAGCTGCTCTTGAATAGATTCATACTGTTAAGTTATGTACTTGTAATAATTGGGTAATGTGTATGTAGCTTTTCCTGCTAAATCCCTAGCATTCTAGATATTCTGGATGTATAACACCTCTCGAATTGAGAATGCAAGCCATAACAAATTATAATCGTCATAGTTTAGGTAAACTCCCATACGCCTACTAATTGTTTGTCTGTTTTTGGTATTAAATAAAAAAATCCATTCATGTTTTGTTAACGTTAACTGATTTTGCTCCATACTTGTCCAGTCTTATGACTTAATTTAAGAGTATCAGCCGCCTCTTCTTTTTTGACCATTTCTAGGTCTCGAAGACGATAAGGCCAATGGAGATGAAAATTTCACTGCAGATAGAGCACATCGAATAACATGACTCGTGTTTAAGGAAAAATCTTTTACAGAAGATCTTCGTAAGCTTTTCTATAGGGTCTCATCTTACCACTCTCAGACTTCATCAAACTTTGTCCGATTCGGCTGAAAATTTATTTTCAGATACCTATGGCTATATCTCATGAGGGAAGGTCCCCATATGTTACTCTCCATTTTGAATTGGGTATTTGTCATTTTGTAGAGCTCAGTGAATACAATAAAGGCGTATAAAGGATTTCTCCTCATGGTAAACTTTTCAGGGATAATATAGTCCCATACCTTCTGAAAAATCATCATAAGACTCTTAGCTAAAGACTTGACTTTTAATATTCTAAGGACAAAACATGATGTTCTTCGAGCCATTTAAGGATTATATAGGATGCTCTTTCGTATGGTCCGAACAACACTATGTTTTGTCATTATAATAGTAAGGTGAATTTTTGTGTTATTTGCTAGAAAACATTATGTTTTATGAGCTATCGAAAAAATTGACTCTACTAATGTAAGGACGAAGCATAATGTTGTTCGGACTATACAAAAGAGCATCCTATATAATCCTTAAATGGCTCGAAGAACATCATGTTTTGTCCTTAGAATATTAAAAGTCAAGCCTTTAGCTAAGAGTCTTATGATGATTTTTCAGAAGGTATGGAACCATATTATCCCTGAAAAGTTTACCATGAGGAGAAATCCTTTATACGCCTTTATTGTATTCACTGAGCTCTACAAAATGACAAATACCCAATTCAAAATGGAGAGTAACATATGGGGACCTTCCCTCGTGAGATGGTTTTATACAGAATCGAGAAAAGATATATATAACAGACAATTGAAGTACTTCTTGACTTCTATGTATAAGATTTTTTTAACATTCACGTGTAAACAAGATCTTTTTCCGACCGAAACAATAGATATTACAACCCTTGTGTCACTGTCCCGAAAGGGTTAAAATAATGGCCAGTTATTCTTTGGAATATCTTAGGGTATATAATCATTTGTAATGGTCGATGGTTGCTAATGTTGAATGACATAGTAAGCAGATTAGGTATATTCATTTTTGAAGTTTATCTTGAATCAGTGAACAATTCCTAACGTTCTGTTGTAATTGATTGCACTACCCCTTGCCTCCTCCTAAATCTAGTGATCTAGTAATTGAATGATCCACTGAATCTTTTTTATTCATGTGTTTTTCAATGATCTTGATTTTTAATATATTTAGAGCATAGTAAAAGCAGTGGCTCAAGTACTTTCTTTTCTTATAGAAAGCTTGAAAAAAAACTTCATTTATGGACAGATAGAGTGTCTTTCGTTCTATCTTCTTATACTATTTGATCACTATTCAATTAATATCATCATAATAAAACTTCGATAAGAACTGTTATCGTTGAAAATTTAGCTAGTACTATTAGATCATTAATATTCCACTTTATTATCATTTACCACGTTGTATTAAAAAAACAAAATATACAAGAAGATACAGTGTGACAAGCTCCGCAATTTAGAAGAAAAAATTATAAAAAGACGAGATAAAAAACTCGATTTGATCTTTCACTAAAAAAAACAATTGCAGTTTTGTAACGTAAAAATTTGGTAGTTCAGAGTTTTATCTATTTTGAAAATAAGAAAGTGCAACTATAAAATAAACGGTCCTTTGTAAATTGTAGAGGTTTTCATGCTGCTTCTTATTGTAACTTTTCTTTTGTTTTAATACGAGGCATTATGTCATGATAAAATAAAATACAAAAGTACACCATTTTTTATGTCACATTCATTATGATTTAAATGGTAGCTAATAGTTTTCAATAAAAACAGTTCTTATCAAAGTTTTATTATGATGATATTAATTGAATAGTGATCAAATAGTATAAGAAGATAGAGTGAAAGACACTCTATCTGTCCATAAAAGAAGTTTTTTTCAAGCTCTCTATACAAAAAAAAAATATCTGGAACACTATTTTTAGTATGATATAAGTAATTTATGGTTTCAAACAGCTAATCGATCCTCCAGTCCAATTTTCTGAAAACTGATCTAATGTAAGTGTTGAAATATAAAGGCAGAAATGGGGAACTACCATCACAATGCAACACTCACAGTTCGTGATAAATACGATGCATGTATCGTCTAAAATGTAACAGACACCTTCCTAATATCATCATGACAGATTATTACTAGCAAGGCCATAAAAAGAAAAATCTACTGCATGATCAGTATAGAACACGACGGAACATACAAGATATGTTTTTGTCCTTCTTTTATTTTCATTGGTATTTATTACGATTTACGCTTTTCACTATCCAAACATTTCAATAGTAGCGACTAATCCTCAAAATGAAACATGTTTTGATAAATTGTTTCACTTAGAATATATGCTGTTTCATCTTGTTTCATGTTGTAATCGCTCATGAATAGAGCTAACAACGTTTTACATAGAAAGAAAGCATAACTATGGACGTAATTCTAATGAGAGAGCATTCCCAGGTGCCCCGCTTCGATTTCATTCGCTTATACATCATTCGAAAGAGGACCTCGGGTAGGTTAAAAGCCTAAAAGGATTTCAGCCGACAGCTTTTCCTTCAGGAGTTAGAGCCATTTTGATCGAATTCTAGCCTATAGCATCGTATATACTAAGACAACGAATGACAGTATTTAGACCTGAGATTGTGCTCATAGATAGACCTACTTGTAACTACAATACCCTGAAACTTTCAGCTCCAAAAAATGCTTCTTTCTCAAGATATTGAATTTTCAAATAACGTAAAACTCTGCCATCTTTCATTGGACGTGAGTGTTTTTGGAAATCTTGTATTTCGAGCTGAAAATTTCAGGGTATTCTAGTTACAATAGGTGTATCTTTGAACACAAGATCTTAGGTCTAAACACCATCATTCGTTTTCTTAGGATATACGTAGTAAGATGGCTCTAACTCCTGAAGGAAAAGCTGTTGGCTGAAATCCTTTTAGACTTTTAACCTACTTGAGGTCCTCTATCAAGTGATGTATAAATGAATGAAATCGGAGCGGGACACTTGGGGATGTTCCCTAGTAAGAAAGATGTGAACAAAAGAAAAAAATTATAATATAAAATCCAAACTTTAAATTTTAACAAGAAATATGCCTTAATTTGCCGTCAAAGTGGCATGGAAAATTACAACACAATCTGATTGATCTAGAAATAGGGATAAAACTCAATATTTCAAAGAAACAGAGGAATATTTTCATTACACAAAATTACATTATCTCTTATTTTGAGTAAAACAGACAGACCATATAATTTCATACATAAGTATAAGTATAAAAATATTTGTTTGAAGTGAAAAGTATAATACTTTTAATATTTATCTTTATCCTGTGTTTAGTAACCATACTCACCTTGACATATATTTGAGATACAGACGTTGGTAATACAATCGGATGGATTTTTACATGCCAATCCCTCACGACATTGTTTATTCGGCAGACATGAACCACCACAGTCTACGTCGGCTTCGTTTCCATTTTTGACAGTGTCGTTGCAAGTAGGAACTACAATACAGAAGCTCAAATTCTTAATATTACCAGCAGATATACTCACTTTGGCAAATGTTTAATATACAAACACCGCTATTGCAGTCGGACCCATTATTACATCTCAATCCATCAGCACATGTTTTAGTGGGAAGACAGCTGCCACCACAATCTACATCAATCTCATTTCCATTCCTGATACCATCGTAACAAGTAGGACCTGCAATAGATATAGTGAATTGTTCACATACAAAGTAACTAATGATTGGACAAGCGCCAGCAATGACAGAAAACGTATTAGAGTTATACTTTACAAATGAATTTGTACTTCTAATTAGGTATAAAAGTATATGTGTAGCATCCTCATATCGTTTGAATAAGTGTGAGCATGTGACTAACCCATGGGCTCGTGTGAATGTGTTAGTGTTGTTTTGAAGACAATAAAACTGCTCTATTACTGGGAAACAATTCTAAAAATTAAAAACACTTTGGTTTTGTTTTGTAAGCAACCGTAACAGGTTCATACGGAATCCATGAGTGTTGCTCTCCTAAGGGGAAAAAATAGAGATTTCATCTATTTCAAAAAAAAATTGAAGTGAGAGTAAAGTACAACTGATATATAATGAAGTATGGAGAAGTTAAAATATGCATGGCTCGCCTAGGTGATTCTTCTGGTTGCATTAATAGACATCGAATAGTCTTTCCAAGTGTCTTGAGAAGGTCGTTGAGTTCTGACCATGTGCTAATAATAACTATTCACATAGATCGGTTCCAATCAAAAGAACTTTTTAGGCAGTTTGTTTGAGAAGCTCATCTGATCTTTGAGTCTTGAAGTGTCCTAGGTCTATATAATGCTAAAAATGCGTTTATCATAGTTTAAATAAAATTCTAAATCGTCTTGTTGTTGAAGCGAGTGCTTCGCAAGATGATTTTTGTCGTTAGAATGTGTTTTTTAGCGACAGCTCAACTAGTTTTAACACTTTCTATTATTTTAGAGTTAACATGATTTAGCAACGAATAAATGTAAAAGATAGTCACAAATAAGAATAACACAAGAACAGAAGTTACTACCGAGATTTGGAAGACAGGGATTTAATTATTTAATGAAGATGTTTTAGGACTTATTAACTTTATCAGTATTTCATCACACCTACGCTGCGAATATTCAGGTATGGATTAGGTTGTTCTGATAGCCGTTGCAAATTCGTCAATAAACGCGAGTTTCTCAAATCAAATTCGATTTCGGTCTCTGTTTGAGACTGAATGAAGTATTTTACCAATATTTCTTTTTTCGCTTCAATTGGGATTTGTGATTCATGAATACTTTCCTATAACTGAGGATATATTTGAAAAAAACTTGAAAGAGAGAAGAAATAGAAAGATACGAAGATTGCAAATTTAGTCTAATATACCAGCTCCTACGTTTTTGTATGTAAATTCTATGGATCAGGCAACCTTTCCCAAATAAACTGCCATTCATTTACAAACGAAAAGAATATTTAAAATCATACCTGTTGCATTGTTAGATCTTGTTCCCAAAACAGTGCCAATAATGATTGCACCGATGATTAGAACACTCAATAAAGAAAGTGGAATGGTGAATCTCTTCTTGCGATACCACGAATCTCTTGTAAATTTAATGAAATGGCTCATCAGAAATACAATAAGGAGAAAATGAAGTTAGACTTACTTAAGTTTAGGATAAAGACGTGCGCCTAAGATTAGAAATATCATTAATTTATAATAACTGATTGGAAAATGTTTAAAATACCTTCAAATGGTGGCTCGAGTAGCACTTCTTCTGGTTCGAGCTGTTTCAAATGAATGACATGAAGATCAGGCGCTGGACTGAATTTTGATTGAACTATCATATGAGTGCCAGGTAGAAGAAGAATTTCATCTTCAGTAACGAAATTTGAATGAGCACGTATTGTTCGACCATTAATGGCTTCAACAGAGAATAATGTTCGATTGCCGCTAGTACCCAAAAACATAGTGTTCTCAAGCACTGGCAAGTTACTAGTGCATGATGAAAATGCCCACCACGTTACTAAGGTGTCTCGAGAAAATTCTGCACTTAAGTCTTTAGTCACTCCTCGCCAAACAGTTAATGGTGGGAGGCACGGTAATTTCACGAGAGCAGTTACAAATAGTTTTAGATACTTAAAATAGGGCCGAAGATGCTCACGATCCTCGTTCTTCAGAGTATAATTGAGCATCGAATAAAGACTTCGATGTGGCCCATTCCATTCGATTGTGTAAAGACGAATTGCAGCGCTTTCATCTACCGTCAGTCCACCGGGTGGTTTTTCGGGAGTTTTATCAAGGGCCATTTGTACATAGAATGATAAATTATGAATGATGTTGAAGAGTGGAGCACATGCTTTGTAAAGTGGCAACATTGGCTCTTTGGCGTATTCCGTGATAGGACCGAGCTCTACACTAATATTATTGATGATGTTCGTAGTTGTAGAATTTGGTTCCTCAATGACAGTTTCTGCAATTCGACAATTTTTTAGCATCGAGTCACTTGGTGCATCACTCGAATCTTCCATTTCTACTGTCACTTGTCTTTGATCCAGTATTTCTTCTTCATTCATGTCCATCTGTAGCTTGTCAAATGTATACGGTACATTACTCTTGATTTCAATATTTTCAGTCATTATGTGCTGCCGATTACGCATCTCTTGCTCATCGACCATTGTTGCTGTTTGTTCAGTCTGAACGTCTACATCTTTGCGCATTATTCGCCGTCGAATACTGGTTTCTTGCTCATCGTGCGTAACTGCTGTTTGTTCAGTCTGAACCTCTTCGTGTGTAATTGCTACTTGTTCAGTCTGAACCTCTACATCTTTGCTGGTCATTTGTCGTTGGTCGTCTGCTTTCTGATCATCCAGCGTGATGGCTGGTTGCTCACCCTGAACGTCAACATTTGTATATATTACGTGTCGTCGATCATTCGTTTTTCGGTCATCGAGCGTTATTGCTCTTAATTCAATCGGAATGTGGACATCTTTTACCGTAATTTTTTTCTTCTTTTGATCACGTTCCATTATCTTCTATCTTATAAATAATTGTCAATGGCTAAAAAATAGAGATCAATTATTTTTGCGGTTACGAAGGCATGCAGTTATTTAGTGGTTATAATATATTAGTGCATCATCAAAAATATATGGATAAATATTAACAAGTTTTCAAAACATTATCATTACTTCTTCCTATGATTTTCTGTTAAAATATTCAATATATATGAATAGCTGATTCAAACTGGAATGAAAAGAGAAATGTTTATAGAGTTTAATCCGTAAAGAATATTCTAGAATGTTTCTCTTGAGCAGGGATTGCCTTACATAAAGGATCGAAGACGATTGACTTCTAAAAGACGGATTTATACACTTTTGGTTAACTCTAAGTGTGCCATAAGATGCAGCGTGAAAAGCTGTACAATTTATACAAGACTGCTTTTTTATACTACGACTTTTCGTTCTTAAAATCGGCAAAATTCTGAACGACCACTTTTCGGCGCTGCGAAAAATAGTCCCTCAGAGGTTTGATTTTTTTCGAAAACAAAAAGCACATAATTAAATATACTAAATCTTTATGAATTGTACGGCTTTTCACGCTACACCTTGTAGTATAAGAGATAACTAAAAGTTCTGATGACGGAAATAGGAACTAATTCCTATCCTGGTGACCAGAACTTTTCGTCGGCCCTACGTAAAAGAATCGAAATGAACTGTAAAAATTAGTATTCGAGGTGTTTTAGAAAATTCTACTTTATTGACAATATGGCTCAATGGATTGTTTCTCAAGAAAGGGTAATGCATCAGTATAATCTATTACATGAGTGTATGCAAAATCTCATAGTATGTATTGCAGTAAAAGGTAGTTTGAAAGTTTATGAAAAGTATGCACTAAAAGACGTAACAAAATGTTGTTATTTTGAGTGCCGTGATCTATCTTACGAAAAGATGAATAAATAAAAAGGTTAATCGAAAAGAATATGACATAAATTTTACTTTTTCTTTATTAAAATTTTATTTAGAAAACATTACCGAAGCATCTTTCTCTTTTTATCGACTCAATATCAGTGTCCTTCAAACAATTAAACAAGTATATTTCGTGAAGATATGTGTCAATGTATTTATTAAGAAAACTGACATTATGCAGTATTAATAAAGAATACTCGCTCCAGTGTTAACAGTGTCTAAGTCAATAGAAATTCAAGACAGCACAATAGAAGATAATAGAGCCCATGTATCATAAGAGCGTATCTGTTTAAGATGAAACCAATATACCTCACAAATGAAAGCGCATTAAGAAAATGTAGGCGATAGAAGGTAGATAAAAGGAGCAATAATCTATGTATCTCTTTTGTGTTGACATCTTTCGGCTCGTCCTATGCAGCTAAACGGTCTAATATATGCATTGAAGATAAGTAGCCTATACTGTAGAGTACAAAACTCAGCAACGAGGGAACTTCTCCAACTGATACACTTCGTTTGAATTCATATTTTGTTCATAGTATAGATACAACCTCTATGAGGATTCATCCCAATGGCGTATTCCTAGCGAGATATAGAATTTTCAGTAAATTTTCTCTGTACGCTCTCAATTTGCCAGCCAAATCATATTTTCGAATCTCGACCTGAAGCTTTGCCTGAATGAAGCTCTTAATTAGACTAGCTTTCATAAAAAATTCCAGCATTTTCCGACAAAATCTCTCTGAGTTATGAATTTCTCGAAATCTGTATGGCTTTGCATAATATTGATAGAAAAGCGCCTATAATTTGAATAATTCATAGCTCAAAAAAATTTTGTCGCAAAATGCTGAAATTTTTTTATGAGAGCTGGTACGTCTGAAATGGGATTTTCTCTAATAATGGGTAGTATGATAGATTTCCAAGGTGACTTTAAGCATTCGATACTTTTTTTTTCTAAATTAAAGTGTGTGCGATAGTTTGATGGAGCACCATTGAGTGCATATTTTAGAAGTGATTGCCATATAAGTAAATGTGTATCTAGAGAGAAATAGAATCTTGGATGAGGTAGCTATGCAGAGGATATATGTCGCGGAGAGGGACAGCTCCGGTCGCCGCCTCCGACCAAAGTCAGTTGATTAGCGACTCAGAAAAAAATCTAAATATGTTGAATCCAATGTCATTCGACGCAGAAATGTTTGCTCTTTTCAACTATGTATTTGATTTGACTATTGTCTGTCTCCGAATAGAATACTCATTGATTGAAGTCATCGAAGTCGATCGAACTCAACAGCCGCTTACGATTACTGGCTCCAACATCTTTATCTGGGTGAATACTCACCTCAACAAATGGCAACAGTCAAGT
Organism: Macrotrachela quadricornifera; assembly: GCA_022393335.1. Classification (NCBI taxonomy): domain Eukaryota; kingdom Metazoa; phylum Rotifera; class Eurotatoria; order Philodinida; family Philodinidae; genus Macrotrachela; species Macrotrachela quadricornifera. Next base: position 1,388,326 of record JAJEKB010021225.1, on the reverse strand, counting down.
TAACTACATAGCTGGGAGAAACAAACATTTCTACCTCGAATGACGTTAATTCGACGTATTCAAGATTTTTTTTCTTAGACACTGGCTTACTTAATTTAGCCGGAACTGGCAATCGAAGCTGCTCATCTCTGATACGTCGTTACAGTGACAAATATATGATAGTTTCATGATTTAAATAATGAAACTACTGATGGCAAATTCTGAGAAAAAGGCTCGCACTGGTTTCAAATGTGTTTCACTTTGTTCCACGATACTTTAGTCTGGAGTCTAGCATTATGTGACGCATGGCTGAATAAGATTCAGTAGAAAGACGGTATTAATTGCTCAATACGTGAGCAAAAACAGCAACAAGCCGCATCCTAGTATCGTATAATGCCATAGTGTGCCTTTTTCATCGTCATCGAATATCAGCAATACGTTCGTCTCATTCTCGTATTTTGCAACCGAGATGGCAGCAATAAAAAGAATAGAACTCACACACTTCACTAAGGAGAACACAAATGGTAGCGGGCCCATCCTTGTCTCTATGGAAGAGATCACCTTGTGAGTAATTTCACAGCATACACTATTTCGAAAATATTCTATTCACTGTTAAAATTCATCTGTAAGTAATGAGAAATACCGCGAATATCTGCCGATGAGTTGATCGTTCGAAGTGATACACTGTTTTTAATTCTATAGTTTATCCATAACTAAAACAACTACAGACTAGAAAAGACCTCAGAGAATATGGACTTACGTTGAAATTTGGCTAAGATATAGAAGTTTTACCAAAAACTTCCTGTGGTGCTCTGGCTTTCTGACAAAATCGTGTTTTCGGGTCTTGATCTAAAACTTTGCCTATATCAAGATTTCAATTAGACTAGGATACTAGAGAGATATTCAGAATTTTTGAGCACAGTACCAGCAAGATATGCATGTGGCGTAGTAAAACGTTCATATTTAAGTCAGATTACAACTTGTTCCCATATCATCTGAGGCACTATCTATTCTATAAATGTCACACTTATGCGCAAAATAGACAGTTAAAAATGATAAAGTACTTCAAACTCAGATCTGATACTTGTGAAACAGAAATGATTTTCCATTACTCGACTATACTTTTCTTGCCAGAAGATTCTTTTCTATACTCGTTATGGTAATAATGTATCCCATTCCTGAAGAACCATTAAACCAATATTTATTCCCTTAGAGTTATTCAGTCATGGATTTCAAACAATATTCTTGGTTGAATATTTCCTCTTAAGATTCTGTTTGATAAACAGGATATTTGTCTATCGATATAGAGTTTAATTCTGAATTTGACGCACATGTTTCAATTCAACAAGCATGCTTAAATGATTTGTACGAAACTTTTTTTCCCCTAGAATTAGTAAATAATAGTATTGATATTTCGTTGTTGAATAAGTATCTCCTCTCACACGTCTATCTGATGAATAGAATATGAGGCATTTGATAGAGAATTTAATTCTGTATTTGCCATACATGTTTGAATTCATGGGACACGTTGGAATAACTTGTGAGAAATATCTTTTTCTTTAGAATTACGAGTTTTTGAAGGTGTATTCGTTGAAGAGAATGGTTTTTGTCACATATTGGTCTTTCATGTCTATCCGAAATATGGAATTCTATGACTTCAAGAAATTTTGTGGGATTTCAGTGTCTGAAAGATTTTTTGATTTTATTAACAATGTTTTATAGCTCTCTGTTGAAAACGATTATTGGGAAAATAAAATGGAATTAGTGGCCAAAGAGGCTTTCATGTATTTAACTGCGTTGCTAGTGAGCCATACCCAATTTTACGCCCACTATAATGATGTTTTCATCCTTTCGATTCCCTAATTAATTGATTGTTTGACCAATGAAATATTTTCTGTTTTCGTAGCAATTCGTAACATGTTGGTAGCTTCTCATCGATCTGACTTCCTTCGTCGTTTAGAAAAACGACAGTACCATCAAATTTGGAGTAACACTTTTTACTGCGTTGAGGAAACATCAGAACTGTACAGAACTTCAAAGATTTAACGAATCAAAACTCTTCTAAACATCAAATGAATCTGTGAAATTTGAAAAGGTTTTATAATGTTTTAAATCTTCTAAAGAGGATTTAGTACGTTTTCGCAGCGTCTGCACTAACCTTCCATTCAGTTCAACCATCAAAACAAAACGTCTTTTATATTCCCTACCCTGTCTTTTTTTTAGTGAACAACAAGAAGTTTCATATGAAACGATATCATTTGAATATCGTAGATTAAATAAAAATGGTATAATGGTAATTACCTATAAGTAACGTTTAAAACGACGAAAATCGATGAATACACTAACTGTGAATACAAATGGAGACAAATAACTAAATAAACACGCAAGAAGAATGTTTGTTTTTATTTTTCTTCAGTCGTGCTAATCATTCATGCACAGATTGCCTTTATTTCATCCAAATAAAAAAATAAGCAAGCAATCAGCTAGAACAGTCTGTAGCCAACGCACAAAAAGAGAAAAATGATTTATATTAGTCACTTCACTTACATAGACAATAAAATACACAATCAATCAGGCAGAACAGTGCAAAAGCAAAGTTTTTTTTAATTGCGAGCGAAGCTCACACTATCTATACTGAAGTATGGAAAGAAAAAACAAAAACGCATTAGCCAGTTTTTTAAAATTAACGAAACATAAGCAGGAAGCAAACGCAGAGGCTTGTGGCCTATTCATTTTTGCCTTCCGCCCTCCGGATCCGGAAGGAACCTAGCGAAACCATGGTATTTTCCAGCGCATTCCTACCGATTCCGGCTCACTTCCCTTCGAAATCCACCCAAAAATCTATCGAAAAGAAAGCACTATTCCTGGAAGAAAATCGCCGTACCATATCCCAAATAATTCCGAGAAATTTGTTCGCCAGAATCGTCATGTAAAACCACCGAAAATGAGATACATAAAGGAGGGTAGCGCATAAGGAGTCAGATTTGTTCATAGGACTTTTCTCGGTCTATCCCCATCGAATTATATATCAGATGAAAGAACGTATTGAAATTAACATTTTAGCATTATTTTTATAGGGTTTTTGTTGAATTTCCGAAGCAAATTACTATTAATAAAGTAACTCATTGTTGGTCAGAAATTCAATAATCGACCGTATCACAGTGGATCCAGTTTTAGAATAAATTGATTAGAAAAAATAGTTGTGAAATTAATAATTTGATAGCTTTTAAATAGGGCTTCATTTCTATAGTTAGTTTTTATGACAAAATATTTGTTAAAAGATACAAGTTGATGGTAAATATAGGACCTATATCAAGAGTGCCTAAAAGTATATCAATTCCTCTCCTTATTAAATCAAGCAACCGATTGTTGATTCATATATAGAATTGAAGCCCAATTTAAAAGCTATCAGATAATTGATTTCCTAACTAGTTTTTCTAATCAATTTATTCTAAAATTGGATCCACTGTGATACGGTCGATTATTGAATTTCTGACCAACAATGAGTTACTTTATTATTAGTAATTTGCTTCGGAAATTCAACAAAAACCCTATAAAAATAATGCCAAAATGTTAATTTCTATACATTCTTTCATCTGATATATAATTCTATGAGGATAGACCGAGAAAAGTCCTATGAACAAATTTGACTCCTTATGCGCCTCCCCCCTCCTTTATACATGGAGGTGACAGATTCAATCAAAAAATATCCTCCTACGCTTTTGATCGAAAGTCTAAAAGGAACTGGCTTCGCCATTTCTTTTTCTTTTTCAATGCATCTTTAACTAACTCATACATCTGCTACAACCAATTAGATCAGAATGAATTGCCAGATTTCAATTATTTGGTTTCTGTGACGAAATCTCTATGTTTTGGCGCAAAGCGAAAAAACATTGGACGATCTACCTCAATAAAGAAGTATGAGTTTTCAGCACCAACATCACAATTTATTGATCAATTGAACAGTGAGATGCATTTGCCTGTCAAAGGAACCCGAAGTAGATGTGGTAACTGTAACACAAATGAAGTGCAAGTTCGTTTAGTTATTGAATAGTCTAATTGCAAACTGGCTTTTTGTGTAACGATGAAAAAACCCTGTTTCTATGATTGCCATAAACATTTTGTATAAAGACTTTGGAGTCAGATTCAATAAAATCATGAAAAGAAGAGATTCCCAAGAAAATAAAAACTCAATGCTGAAAAGATTAATCCATCTGATCGTTGTGAAAATCTAAGTGAAATATTTAATGAAACTACTTTTAAATAACAGATATTCATCTTTGTTTATATGAATCTTATGGTAATCAACGATTAGCTAATTATTTTGCATTTAAGTACGAAATAAAACTTGATTGTTCTATTGAAGGAACTTGTGAAAGTGGTCGTCAATGTTTACAAGATTGTTTACATTGTCCACAGAGTTCAATATGTTGTGAAGAATGTTTTTATGGAGCACAACATTAATCTAGTACAAATGGATTTACTCTATCACTTGATGGCATATTAGGTTATCTCATGTCGACACTATAGATCAATCACATATTGTTCAAATAAGTATGTCATTAACTATATTGATTACCATTGCAAGACTTAGAAATAGTATTTTTTCATTAATTACTTTTCAAACAAAAGAGCTACCTGAATCTAATAGTGTTTCTTATCTATTATGTTCTTCTATCACAATTCCATTTACAATGATTTTGTTTACATTAAAGTTTATTATTCTTAATGTTATACAGATGTATTCAATAGAGAATAAGGTATTTTTAAAAATGCAATGCATGTTGCTAGACTTTCTGGTACGAATAGGTCTTAATATGGATCAATGATTGATCGAACAATTACTACAATCAATAGAATTAACTTTAATAAAAAGAAGAGCAAATAGATTGTTAACTATGTAAAACCTTTTCTTTTATTTCTTATAATTGGTACAAATTTTCATGATTCCATTCATCAATGATTATTTGATAGTAATACTGGTGATGAAAAACGAGTTTTGTGTATTTCAGATTATCCACATCGTATTCAAATATTCAATTCAGCCAGTTATATTATACATTTTTTCACTCCATTTTTTATCAATTTGATCTTGCCTACTCTTATCGTTGTTCTAACTGTTCGACAGCAGAAAAAAACTCGAACTCAACAAACTTATCAACAACTATTATATGAAGAAGCTCGTCAACGTAATCGGGTCATGAATCATGATTATTTTTTTGTTAGATATTTAATTTCGTTTATTTCATATATGCTTACTTTTGTTCTGTTTGTTCTACCATCAACAGTATATAAGAAGGTTTTTTTTTACAGTTATATCAAGATATCGAGATATGATACAACATTTTTTACGTCGAGCTTTATACGATACAATAAAAAGAAATATATCTTTTCGTCTTTCATCAACTACACTTGAACATGTTTTGCCTGATTCTATAACGTTTTTACTATATTTAGTGAATAAATTAATAACACAAAATTAAAAGGAGAAAGAAAAAACAGAGTTTTGAGAACAGTCTGAAAGATTTGTATACATGTCTGATCATTGACGTTCACGATCGATCGTCGAAAAGGGTACTTACCGCACCTGTTCGCTAATGAAAATCTTGGAGTTAGTCGTAAAACTAATCTGCAAGAGTAAGAGATTATGATCTGACAACAGCACGAAAATTAGAAATACAAATATAATATCTTTCGATGTTTATTTTTACTTTCATTCTTTCTTCTTTTTTTAATTTTATGTTATGCATGTGAGTTATCTATTCGTCGAGATCATGTGATGCGGATTTATATCATCGCCGCTAGAGTTATATATCCATTTTACTGAGTTTTTAGCCTATAATACGATATACGCTGAAGTATTGAAGAACAATATTTTCAGCTGAGATTTTGTTCACAGATAGGTCTAGTTGTGATTAGTATGCTCTAGAAATTTCAACTTAGAATGTTTTCTTTTTGAGATATTAAAATTTTAAACAATAAAAATTTTTGGTATGTTTTGTGATACGTGAGTGGTTTTTGAGACTTTAATATCTCTGGAAGAAAATATCCTTTTACGCTGAAATTTTCAGAGCACACTGACTACAACTAGACCTATCTATGAAAAACATCTCAATTCAAAATATCGAATAACGATATTTTAGCGTATATTATATTATAGGGTAAAATGACATATAACTCTAGAGACAAAATCTATGGGACATTATCCTCTTGAGGTTTTTCATCTCATTGAAGTCTATCTTATGCACAGAGTCTGAACTTAAAAGTGATTTATCAATTGAATCGATTTCTTCATCAGACGATCATCAATCAAATGCCGTGTTTAACTAATATTTTACATCATCTGACTGTCGAATGCATTGATATATCTGTTACATATTGCTCATAACCAGAAAATATTGCATGAATTCCCTTACAAGTTTGCTATTTTCCTTTGTGTTAGTTCTACATATGCAGAAGTAGTATGAGATTTTTTTGATGCAAAGATCTACAGAACAATAGTTACGCCCTGCTGGACAAAGTTAGAAAATATTATTCTGCGATAAATAAGCTATACTGCTTTGGACGGCAAAACAAAATAAACCTAAGTATTTTTTTTAAATATCTCAAGAATGAAAAAAGTGAACGACTAACGGTTATCAGTATTCGAAAAAACAATGTGAAGGAAGTAAAACTAAATGAAATTCGATGGGATAATAAGCAACCAACAGAATGAGCGTTAATTGAACATTTTGCAACCTATTTCAGAAAGTTATTACTCATTAGATTCTCAATTCTAATGTGATCATTCGATGGGAAAATTTTTTTTCCGATCTACAGAAGGCTGAACTCTCTGACTTCCGTCATGTAAGAGCTATAGACGTTTTCCTGAGATCCTCGAAAACCGTCACCCTAGATTCAGTGTGGTTGATTATTCCTTTTGTGATGTATTTTACAATCATTGGAGATTATGTGCCCGATTTCGAGGATCTCAGAAAAGCGTCTATAGCTCTTATATGATGCAGGTCAGAGAGTTCAGCCTTCTGTAGATCGAAAAAGAACAATTTTCCCATCGAATGATTACATCAGAATTGAAAATCTAATGAGTAATAGTTTTCTCAGATAGGTTGCAAAATGTACGATAAACACTCATTCTATTGATCGATTATTACCTCCATTGATTTTCATATAGTTTTACCTTCTTCACATTGCTCTTTCGAATGCTGATAATAGCAAGTCGCTAGCTTTTTTTTATTCTCGAGATATTTCAAAGACACTTGCGTTTATTTTATTCCAATCGTAATAATAATCATCAGTAAAATCTTTGTATTTTTTAAATGGAAGCAGCTATCGATCTTGAACTAGATTTATCGTTGAAGTTTTCATCTTTACTGATTCATATTAGGCAATTATCATTAACTAAATAATGAAGATTAATGTTAAATTTAGAGTCTTCATTCCTGAATATCTGGATACGAAGGTTTTGTTTATGAATCTATGATTGATTCAGCGCATGAATTTTGTTTTTGAAAAATAAAAGAAACAATTTTTAAAAATGTTCCTGACAAGAACATTTTCCATCTGGATAGAAATGATGGATACGATTAGCATCACGGACGATTATTTCACATTGTCGAATTCGAGCAATTAATTTTGTAACTTCATCTAAAACAAGAATATGGTAAAAATATATGAAATAGATTGAAAATGACTTACGGCAGTCACCACAAATATGAAGGTTCTCTGTCACTTGGATACGAGATGGAGTTGGTCGTTGAATTAAATTTAATAGAATTGCTAATCTTTCACTATGTTCACAAAGAAGTGATTCAACACTCTCATCTTTGGTTATTGGTCGAGTAATCCATGATGAATCACATCTATAACCATATTGAATAAGTTCTGGCATTAAACGATCCCATTCAGCATAGATTTGTTCAGAATTTGGATGAGATCGATCATGTGCTCGAAATTTCTAAAGAGATATATGATTTAATTTAAATCACTACATTCACTTTGACTTACGATTATTTTTCCATCAATTACAGTTGTAGAAACACCGATTACTTTTTTCATGTCAGATTGTTTCAATTCCATTCGAATATTAGATGCCATTGTTAAATCATTATTTAATGCATAAGTATTAGCGAGAAGAATTGTAGCTGATACAAGATAATTTTTATCCATAGGAAAATAATATTTTATTTTATCAAAAATCTTCTGTGATAAAGAAGTATTTCGTTGATTTCTAGCTGCCGAAAGCATTGTCACTTATTAAAAAATAATTAAGATAGAAAACTAATTAAATTTAAAATGACTTACTATACATTGGAAGATAAGGCATATGATTTTGTTCGAATTTTTCAATTAATTCTTGTGCTTCATTAATAAAATATGAACGACTAAATACATCGATCTAAATATAAATTAATGGCCAATTGAATGAGAAGCAAAAATAATATACCATCATTGTATAAATTCTATTTGTTTTTTCATTTATTGGAATTTTGTCAAAAATCTCACGAGCTTCTTGGATCAAACCCGAATGTGAACATGCATTTAATACACATACATAAATCCATTCATTTAACATATTAAATGGAACTTGACGAAAAATTTCTACTGCTTGAATACCCATTCCATTAAGACTATACGATTTGACTTTTATATTAATAAAAAAAACAAAAATTAATAATGAAGAAATTACTAAAAATAATGCAAGAATTACTCATAGCACCATAACCAACGGCGTCTGGTTGTTGAATAAAATCAAAAATATTTTTTGCTTGTTCTGGTGAACCAGCTTTACCCTAGAATAGTAAAACATTTGTTAATGAATTAGTTTTATAATTATGACTACTCACCCACATATCAATTAAAGTATTTCTAATAAAAGTATTATTGAAAAAATTTTTCGGTATTTGTAATATAACTGATTGACATTTTGAAAGATCACCAATTTGTGAACATGCATTAATAATCAATACACAAGTGATTTCATTTGGTTTGATTTTTTCTCGTTTCATTTTTTCAAATAAATTCAAACATTTTTCTGCTTCATTTTTCTCATTATACATTTTCATTAATGAATTATAACAAATAATATCTTTATTCAATTTTGAAAAAAGCATTTCAGTACTTTCTATATCATCATATTTAATAAACATATCAAGAGCAGCATAAAGAGCCTTACTCTTACTATTTTTTTGATTATATTTATTATAAAATTGGTAGAAAACTCGTTTACCCAACTTGAATGATTCTTCATTCTTCGAATGAGTACAAGCATTGAAAAATAACATGTAACTAATTTCATCTGGTTTTTTAATTTTGAAAAAAATTTCAATCGCCTTTTTTGGTTGATTATGTTTGACATAACCTAAAAAAAAAACCATTGCTTGACATATAAAAATGAAATTATATACCGGACATCATTGTACCATAAACAGTTAAATCCTTTTGCATTTTATCAAAAAGTTGTTCACCTATTGAAATATCTCCATGTTGCATAAACATATGTAATACTGAAGTTAGAAGAATTATATTATTTTGATATGTGAGAGGTAATGTTTTCCATAAAGATTTTCCATATTGTATTGAATCATCATCATCAATTTGACTACAAATCTTGAAAATAGTACTTAATAAATATTCATTAACAGGTACAGTCATATTTTGAAATAATTTTAATGCTTCTTTAGGTTGTTGATTATCAGCAAGACCTGAATTAATGATAAATAATCATTATTCTATTGATTGAAAGAGATTTACCTTTAATCATTGTATTATATGTAATAGATGTTTTGTTTGTACTTAAATTAAAAATTTCTTGTGCTTTTTCAAGATCACCACATTTAACTACACAATAGATTATTGAGAAAAAAAGATCAATCGAAATACAATACTTACTATAAAGACGAATAAGATTCAATTGTATTGACGGATTTTTCATGGATTGAGCAGAAAGACTTCGATGAATTTCTTTTCCACATTTGAAATTTTTTAATTCAATACAAGATTTAAGTGTTTGATTAATCTTTACATCTGTTGAAATATCATATTCAATCTGAGAATGAAACAAATTGATCATTTTTTGATATCGTATCATTTGTTTAGAAACATTCTTTAATGTTAATGAAAGATGAGGAGAATAAATTCGAAAACGAAATAACATCTAAAATAAGAAGAAATTATTTTATTACATAAACTCGATTAAACAATTATTTTTTTAAAAAATATTTTACATTGAATTAATATATTAATCAATCATTAAAACAAATCAACAAAAGAAACTTTCAATATTTTTCATTTATTATCTACAAATTTAAAATTATTTGGAAAACAATATTCATTTTTCATTTTATTATTATTATTATATAAGCAAAGGATATTAAAATTATTATATGAATTTTTTTAATTTTTTAATAAAATCTCGACGATAAGCAATTGTCATTTATATTTGCATAGACCTTCTTATTAAATCTAATCAAAAACTATTCTTGAACGAATAAAATAATAAAAATAATATTCACTATTAATAAAAAAAAAATATTGATGTTATATTTAAGATTGGATAAATATTGAGAAAGTTTTCCTATTCGTCAAATGAAATACTTAGAGCTAATCAAAAGTTCGTAGAACGTTGTCATTTTGTCATATAATAAGCTTTGAAAAACTATTTTTTTTATTTGTCCTTTTTTTTGCGGCACGCTCGTGAGCGCTTAAACCTTGTAATCAAAGGAGAAAGAGGAAAGAAGAGACAAGGAAGAGCAAGACTAGGAGCCAAAAGAATTAATAGATAGATAATATCATAGAGAGAGTAACACAACAGGGCAAGAAAAAGGTTAATAATTAGAAACAGAAAATTCCACAACCTCCTGAGCAGATCGTAGCAAACAAAACGGAAGATGAACGGATCACTTAAGCAATTGATCAACCAGACCACTTATTGGCACTTTTTAAATATAAAGTCCAGCCATAATAGTAACTGTGCTTGGTGCTTGGCTATCATATTCTTAATTCTGTTCATGCTGAAGTAGTGATCTAAATCTACTGCTTTATCTTCCTTAAAAGTGTTCCAAAAAAACACATCCTGTAGAAATAGAGAGTAACCTAGGTCTATCGAGTACATATTCTTTAATGTTTTCTCGATATATTTCTTCACGTAATCATTCAACGGATATCAATTCGTTACGACAAAATGATCTTCTGCACTAACAAAGGAGGCTCGATGCACTAGTCTTATAGCTACCCGATATTTCCTACTCAACATCTCTTATTAATTAAGAGGGAGAAGAGGAAAAAAGGAAAAATCCAAGCTAAGTGAGGGAAGACGTATGAGAAAAAACATTTCTTCAATACTGTCTTGTTTAGAATTCTATTTACTTTAAGGAGGATTCTCACTGAAGAAACGTATTTTTTCGAAGAAAATTCGAAATTGAATTTTTATTATAGGAATATACATTGAAGTCTCCCCTTTCAGAATATATGGGGATGATCAACTTGACTGGCACCCCATTTTGATACAGTTCTATTATAAGCATAAAATATACTATTGTCTGGTCATATAAAAGAGGCTCCTAGATAACCTTAGTTTCGGCGGAACAACATTATGTTTTAAACTTACAAAAGTAGAGAACAGCTATTTACCTTATTATGTGAGTTGTTAGCTTTTATATACTATGGTAAGATTAAAACATGGTGTTGTTCGGGCTAAACATAGGGTTTTCTTGGATTCTCTTTTATATGGCTTGGACAATAGTACATTTGGTACGTACAATAGAACTGTATCAAAATAGGGTATCAGGTCAGCTTATTGCGCCCATATTATGTTTCATTATATACATTTACTGTTATTTGTCGAGTAAAAATTTGATTCCTTTATTTATTAAAAAAAACATAAAATACAATTTATCCATTGCCTTATTCTTTGTGATTTTGGCTTCATTCGTTCAAGTTTCCATTCATTTATTGATATTATTTCAAGGCTGAGCCCTCACTCAAAATTTTATTTTTGCCTTAGAACATTCGATCTTAACGAATCTTTCAGAGTAGATGTATCTTGGGCTTGGCACTTCATGATAAAAATTTCAACTTGAAACCTTGAGTCTTTTAAGAGATAACCTAAGACTAATACTTAAAAACTGGGTCTTTGTACGTCCCAAATTTCTCGGCCATTTTAAAAGCTAAAAAGCTCGGATTTGTTTTAAATCATAACTAAGATCTGACACCAAAACTTAACAGAGTCCGATTTTTTAATTTTTCTGTAGTTTAGTTTTTAAAGAACTTTTACACAATAGAAATTAAAATATTCAAAAAAACTCACGCATTCGAAAGAAGTCATTTTTCTTGAATAAAGCTTCTCAGAAAAACTGATGTAAAACCATTAAAATCCATCGTAAACAAAATAAAATATAATGCATTCGATAGCGGATGCGATGCTCTATCACATGTATCATTTTAAAAAAATCGGTAAATTTGACAAAAATCAACTGTTTTTTGGGTGGGGGCTGAATCTTCAACCAAAATAAACATTGAACAGTGATTAATGTATCTGTAGAATAGAATCTTTCTTTTCCTTTCTCATATTGATACAAAAGACAATTATATTGAATTATTTTATCAACCAACTTTATTCAAAAAATAAGAAGGTTTTGTTTTTGTTGTGATTCTTTTCTTTGAAAAAATGAATGAGATTTATCATGACTTTTATTTCAATATATGTCCCTGTATATACCCAGGTCATCCAAAACGGCCTCGTTTACGGCCTGAAAACGAGCCGTAAATGTGATAAAAACGGAGTATTTACGGCTGTATACTGTGTATATACAGCTCGTTTTCGAACCGTATGAGTGGGCGCAGTATTACGGACCGTATTGTATCTGTTTGGTAAACGGTCTGTATTTGACCGTTTTTCTTAACTTTACGGATACAATACGGTTATGTGTAGTACTACGTATTAACATCGTAAATGGCCGTTAACATACCGTATCATATCCGTTTACGATATATTTCGTAGGATGAGCGTTACGAAAATAGGCCGCTGTCAACGTACAATGAACAGTAAATATTGTTTTAAACGAAATAATTCTTTCTTTTTTTATTTTAGATTTATCTAAACGGTACAATAAATAGTATATATTGTTTGAAATGAAACAATTCATTTTTTTTATTTCAAACAATATATACTATTTATTGTACCGTTTAGATGAATCTAAAACAAAAAAAAACGAATTATTTCGTTTAAAACAATACTTGTTGTTCATTGCGCCGTCGATAGAGACCTAAATAAAGAAAAAAATATTTTATTTAAAAAGGATACTTACTTTTGGTTGTGCCATTGAGATAAACCTAAAGAAAGAAAAAAATATATTGTATTTAAAAAAAATACTTACTGTTCATTGTGCCGTTGATAATGACCTAAATAAAAAAATGTTTCATTTAAAAAAAAATACTGTTGCGTGTGCCTTTGATAGTGACCTAAAGAAAGAAAAAAAATATTGTATTTAAAAAAAATACTTACTGTTGGTTGTGCCGTTGATATGGACCTAAAAAATAATATTTCATTTAAAAAGATATTTACTGATTTACTGTTTGTTTTGCCGTTGATGGTGACGTAAATAAAGAATTATTGTATGTAAAAAAGAACTTACTGTCTGTTCTGCCATTGAGATAAATCTAAATATAGAAAAAAGAACTATTTAATATTAAAATTCTATGTATTGTTCATTCTATTGTTGAGATGAATATAAAATAAAAAATATTATTTAATATTCAAATCATATTTACTGCTGAACACGACAAAAGTACGATCGTGGATTATCAACCTTAGTTTATTTCTCATTACTTCATTTTTATTCCATGAGACAAAGACGTAATGTATCCGTATGTGTATTGTTAACTGATATCGATATAAGATAAATGTTGGGTGCCTGTAAAGACATCGTTTTTGATCGGTTTACCACCGTTTACGGCCCGTTCTTATTGACCTGGGTAACTTTAAAAAATAGGGTACAAAACGATACGTAAACGATGTCCGTTACGGAACCGTATACGATGTTCCGTATACGGGACCGAAAGCACTCCGTGATTCATCCGTAAGGATGTCGTAAACGGATATCAGTATACGAAAAATGGCGGATCTCCGTAAAGCCATCGCTTTTTACTCGTTTATTAGCGTATACGGACCGTATCATTCAACCTGGGTAGATGCAAATAATATTTGTACAGATAATATTGGTGCAGATAATATTCGTGTAGATAATATTCGTCGAGATGAAGAGTGGGCAATTGGTGGAGTTTTCCATCTAGTAAGTTTCAATTTTATTTGTTTTCATTGAGATAAAATAAAAACAAGAAAAATTTGTTGCACTTATTGACATTTCTTTTTTTAATTGTAGACACCACCAGCAGAATATATCAGAAAATGTACAAATTCAAAATATCTACTGGTTACATTAGTGGCCATCTTCATTATATATGTGTCCATGATTTTAATTTGTGGTAGTTTTATTCAATATCCTGATTCTCAACAAGTTCCGGATAAATTATTACAAGATAATCTCAACAAAGTCGGAAACTTGCTCATCAGACTTGCCGGAGATGAATATAATTGTTTCCATTGTTTGTCAAGTCATTCATCTTTCAAAGAAGTGAAAGACATGGGCAAAAATGCGCAATATCAAGTTGCACAAGAAACTGCATATAAAAAAACGAGAAATATATACAATATTCTTGCATTTTTGAACATTATAATAGTTTTCATGATTTTTGGTGGGCCTTTATTGATCAGCATCACCTCTACAATTAACTCTTTATTTATATGTTCATCTATGTTTTTGGATAATTCAATCACGATTTTTCTTGAAGGTTTTATCGTTATAACATCAGCAGTCATATTCTTAAAGGTGTTCATAGTCATGACTATGACAATTAATAATGCTGATCGTCGTAAACGACAATAAACAATTTTTGAGAATATAAAAAGACTGTTTTCTTTTCTCTTAAAAAATAAAGACGTTGAAAACTTATAGTTCATTTTATTTTAGATAAAAAATTCTTCTTGCTTAATGTCATCTTACTCTGATGCGTTACCAAGAAATACACGGAGTACAATTAATTTTGGTAAATAATAGATAATTATTTTAAATTGAAATGATGAATTTTTGATTCTTCTAGAAAGAAAATTAAAAAGAAAATGGTTTGATCAAATGGTATGTATTTCTTTAGGAGAGAAAAAATTCTATTAAGTATTTATTTATTTCTAGCAAATACAACCTCTCAATTTTTTGATGAACCAAAATTATGATATAATATTATTCATTGGTTTTATCTTAATTATTATTTATTGTGGAATATTTTTGAATGTCTATCCTATGATGATAGATATCCATTCTAAACATGAATATTTTCGTGAACAATTACAAATTGAAACAGAAAAAATGAATCGATTAAAAAATGATTTATTACACTTAAAACATTATTATGGAGATGATGTTAACAAAGATGATATAATTTGTCAAAAATGTATGTTACCTGTCTTTGATATAGATTCTAATTATATTATAAGTCATCTTTTGAAAAATAATCTACCTATTAAAAAATTGTACAATGATACTTTATTACCATTACAATATGTGTCAATTCTTACTTGTTTGTTCAATACAATATGTATCACCATGATTTTCGAAAAACCAGTTAAACTTTTTCTTATATCAAGTTTATTTGGAATAATATGTTTATTTATTCATGGAGAATTTTTTATTGAAGATAAACCAAACGTTTATTATACATTAATCGTTGCTATTGGCGTATTTTTATTTTCTGTTTTTTTGTTAATCAATATACATCTAACATTATTAAATATCATCTATTATCATACAATGAGAAACATTTTAAGAAGTGAATAATAACGTTCCATCTCATGAATGATGTTCATTGGAAAATGGTAAGAATTAATAATCATGTAAAAAATCTCTGATTTGATTTTTCATTCAGATTTGCTGGTCATTAATCTCTACCTATTATTCTATGTATTCGAATATTTAACACTTAAACATAAATAAAATAAAATAAAATATGTTTTGAATATTTTGATGTAAATATCTATACTTGTTTTCCGTTTTTTTGTTGTGCAATAAATATATACAAAAATATTTTGTAAACTTAATTCAATATTATTGATGTCCTGTTTTAGTAGACTAATATATTTACATTTAATCTTTATTAAAAGTTAATATTTTGAATTCATATCGGGATTATTAATATGTATTCTTAGATAATAAGAAAGAATTTAAATAACACTATATATTACTAAGTCGGTTACATATTGCATATTGATCATTTGTGTGGGTTTGTGATTAGTCAATTTGTTGTATCCGAGTTAATATTTGTATAGACACTGATGCATTGGATACAATGAATATCAGTGTATATTATTCATTGTAGTTTATGCAACGCTATTAATTCATCATAGTGCTTCGTTTGACTTATTCATAGTAATGAATTAATATTGTATCGTTCCAATTTAACCAACAATAATAAAGACTAATGTTGAAAATGAAAGAATCATGGAGAAATTTCAAAAAAAGTCGAGTCTCTTGAGTGAAACTCGATTCGACTTGTTTTCAGTCTCTGTTCCATATATACCTCTAGTGGTCTACCAGTATGAAGTAAATCATCGAATTCGAAATTCTCGTTTTTGAGCTGATTGAATCAATGTCACGCTGTACGAATGAAAAGCATACCCTTGCCTATCGTATCGGATATGTTGCTTATTGCTTCTATTGTTTTGTGACCCAGATGGAATTCATGAAGTAGAAGTACTCGAAGTTCTCCACGACATATCTTCATTTCTAATTCTAGATCAGCATGTATATCCATAGTTTTATTGTTGTTCGAAAGATATTTACACTCTCTTTATATACCCTTAGTATGAAAATACTTTTGTCAAAAAAATTTTCTCTCACTTGTAAAATTAATGATGTATTAAATGCTCTTCTATCCATTAAGCATGTATATGATTATTTACCTGGTTCATTTCTTATATTTTGTGTTAAATTAGCAGTGCAAGAAAGTTTTTTGAACAAAATTCATATATGATAATTTAATAATGAAATAATAGATTCATGTAACTACAATATTAATTTTTTTATATTTATTTTCTTCATTAAAATTATTGTTTAATTGAATAAGTTTTTTTTTAATGTCAATCTGAGATATTATCCATTTAGAAATGTTATTAAATGTATATGGCATTTTATTCACATGAATGAATGTGTTTATAATGATATAAATAAGTTTTTGAACAAATCTTTCAAAAACACAAACTTTTTTTTATTGAAAATTTTACTTGATATATATGTAAGACAGGACTCCTTAAAGATGTCCTGCGCTATAGCTGATGCCTATACTCCATCGTGTAAACTTGCACGGAGCGTGTATTTTTTCATCTGACTATTTAAAAGTCAGAAAATGATGTGAGAGAATATCAGACGACGGAGCATAGATGTATGCTATAGCGAGGGACGAACTTAACGAGTTCTGAAAATAAATGTATTGTATTATATTAAATAGTATTTATCTAAATTAAGTAATAGAAAATGATGTTGATTTTGTAATATGTTTAATAAAACATATGTTTTTCTCATGAAATCATAACAAATATATTTCAAGTATTGTTTAACAAATACAAGAAGAAAAACAAAGTCAATGTTACATATTTTAATGCAATCCGTTTTGATTCAATGTAATCATATATCTTCAAATGAGAATATAATGAAAATACAAATTTGAATCGATGTTTATTTAACAAGGAAGATAACGAAAACAGTATCATCCTGTTTATATACAAAATGAAAATCATGAGAAAAGACTATGTGGTAATGAACGATTAAAAGATGATTTTCTTGATGATTGTTCTGTAGAAAGAACATTTGAATTTGTTGTTATTGTTGATGTAGCAGAAGTTGTTGTTGTTGATGATGATGATGGTGAAATTAAATTATTATTTGTTGGTGATGTTGGAGTTGGTGAAACAGATAATGGTGCTGGTGTCAGTGGAGATGGACGTGATGGAAGTGAATATGGTGTCATTGGTGATGATATACTAAATGTTCCTTGTTGAGGAGAAAATAATGAACATACTAACGGATCCATTATTGTTTCATCTCTTGTTAATATTATATGTTGACTATCGGTTGATAACATATGACGAGATATTATTGGAGATGGTCGTGGTGATAATTCTTCAATATGACCCATTAATGGAGATTGTAATAATATTTGATCATAAGTTGTTTCAATATTATTAACTCGATTTAAAGGATCTAGAAAATTTTAAAAAATAAACTAAAAGGCTCTGACGAATTTCTCAACTTTTTCAATTAGAAAAATAAAATGCAAAGTTTTCTAGAGTTCACTACAATGCATCGAATGATATATAACTACTATAACAGATGTAAATATCCTTAGGACATGAAAGTACGAGAAAAAATTGTTTTCTTATATACCATTCGATACGCTGTAATGAAATCTAGAAAACTTTGTATTTTATTTTTCTAATTGAAAAAGTTGAGAAATTCATCAGGGTTATTTAATAAAATTTCTAACCTTCTTGAATAATTCTATTTGTTTGTTGTATTGGTTCATTTGTTGATGGAAGGTATATTGTACTATTCATTGGTCTTGTTGAATGTCGTGATTGAAAATCATTAATAAATTGAATAATATCTTCAATAACTTTAATTTCTTCTTCTCTTACACGTATTTCAGCTTGTTTACATAATTTACGTTCACTTAATTTTTCTCGAATATTTGTTCGATATGTATCATTTCCAAGATGAGATAAAAATGACTATAATTTTAAAAAAAATCTAATAAAGTTATATTTTGATAAATAAAAAAACATACTGTTATCTGAGTATCTGTTGAAGTATTTCGTATTTGAGGATTTGGTGTTAGAGGAGATTCAACTAAATTATATTAAGAAATTTTTTATATATTTAACATTTTAGAATTTTATTTTTATTATTCAATATGCTTTCTTAAAATAGAATAGAAGTAAAAACTATATAAATAGTATAAACTTTAGATTGTAGAACTTTTCACCCTGCATTTTTTTAGGAAGGAAAACATTCTATTCAAATTTTTACTAGTTACTATGAGTCATCGTATTAAATGTCAAACAAATGGTAGACTACAGCAAAGTACAAGATGTATAAATCTAAAATTTTTTACATTATCTTAAATATGTCTACGAATTGTAACAGAATAATCGAACTAAAAGTGAACTTTTTGAGAAACTGATCTAAAGAATATTTGTTGTATGTCATATATTATTGTATTTGTATAAAAGAATGAGCTTTCTAAGATTGATTATTTATTTCTATATAATATAATATATGTAAAAATAAAGAATATTTACTAGAAAAATTCGCCACTTGAGAAGATCTTGATACACGTGATAATTGTTTTTGTAGAGAATGATTTGAACTAATTAAGGATAAAATAAATAAATATTTATTCTAACGGGTAATTTATAAAGAAAGGAACACTTTTAAATTTTCATTTTTTCACGGAATGGTATCATAATATAAAATTTTTTTTTTCCAATTACTATTTTATAGAGAATCGTTTCTTCTTTTAATTCGAGTTGTCTCAAGTATTCTATTGTGACAAACAAGAAAGAGAAAAAAAAACAAAGATTTCACTAAAAGGAAATGATGTTTATACTAGATTCTATTAAATATTTTTTCGCTTGAATAATATGAAGATTTTAAATAAGTGAAGTTAATTGTGAACATATTTAGTTTAAAAAAACAATTAAATATAAATCATTTATACCCCTTCCATAAATAGAAGGCCATGCGGGAACAAAAGTTCGTCAGTCCTTTCAGAAGGTCATGTACGAAACACTGGTTAACTAATTATTTAAAATTTAACCTCAATAGAAGGTCATCCAAAAACTAATTCTCTATCAGTTATTTATTGTTGAATTTTTTTTCTATGGTTTTCCTATTAAAAAAATGAGCTCTTTTAGCGTATCTTTTAATGGTGGACCTTAACATTGTACTTATTTTGTAAATCAATCAACTACTAGTAATCAACATTTGACATATTATCCATTTAGACGATTCTTATTAATCTGATTGCTAAAATATGTGGTCAAGATACTATTTTCGGCAGAAATTCATTTTTGGAAAAAAAAATTCATATTTTCGAATGTTTTACCGAAAATTTTGTGCAGATAAAGATCTTGATAGATAATCTTGGATGTAACATTTTTTTAGTGTAAGATATCTCATTGATAAGACAGAAATTTTCCAAAATATATACAATGTTTTTTCAAGCATTTTTCTATCTGTATTAGAGACCTGTGGATCTGTTCAGACCAAAGGCCGACCGAGCTCGGATCTATTTCTAAATTTCACTTGATATCCAGTTTGTAATGATCTACGGATCTAAATAATATAAGTATTAATAAAATGAAAAATCTTACACCTTCATCTGCTATATACATAGAGAGTGACAGATATTGGTGGAAAAAAATATCGGGTCTACATCCAACCGATCTCGAGCCCAAAAACACATGAACCTGCAAGTCTCTAATCTGTATGAATCAAAAATTTGAAATAAAAATTCTAAAAGATACGTTTTTTTTCTCTAAACCATTCTTGGAAGAAAAAAATGAAAATAAAGTGTTATTAAATTATTTTGCTAATTAAACTAAAAAAATTTCAATAAATATACTTTGGTAAAATATTTGTTGTACAAATATAACTTTCAGGTTTTCCAGTCCATGAATTAACTTGAATTTGACAATTTGTTTGAAGAAACATCCATTGTTGACCTTTATTTAAAAATCTATATGGTTCACTTTTACCATTTCCATTTTCTTTCCCTTAAATAATTAAATAATCATTTAAAAAAAAATTGTTTTTTTATTCTACAAACATGATTGATGTGCTCGAATCATAATAGGTAAATCATCTGGATGAATAAAATCAAAAAATGTATGACCAATTAATTCATATGAACTATAACCAAGTAAATATCGAGTTCTACAAAAAAAAAATATTTATTTAAAAATCAAAATAATATAAAATAAACTTTGAATCAATATGAATAATTCTTCCATGAGGATTTAAACGAATTGTAAATTCATTTATTGAATTATCATTATTTAAAATAAATGTTTTATCTACTGTATTTACTTTAACAATTGACATGAAATATTTTTCATTATTTTTATTAACTAAAAAAAGAAAAAAGAAAATATATATTATTAAATATAAAATATATTTTAAATAAAAAACTTTGTCTAAATGCTCCAATAATTGTACACTGTTCATATTCATTAGATGTTGCACGTCTCCATGAAACATCACATGTTTGTAAAATTTTATGATCTTTTAAAAAATAATCACGTAATTTATCATGATCACGTGCTAATATTAATTCAAATAATGAACGATTTATTAATTCATTCTAGAAAAAAAATTTTTTTTTTATATATCAAATAAATTTATTTTTTATATATTTACTTGAGAATAATCAAGTAATGAACTTATATTTTGTGATACATAAATTATTTGACCATTATATGAATCAAATTTTGCAACAAGAAAAAAACAATTCATTGACTTAGAAAAACAAAAAGATTTTTTTTTTCATTTTATTAAAATTTTGTTTGTTTTTTTCTTTACTTGAATTGCTATTTGAATCCATTCATCAATTTGAATTATACTTGATGATGGTTTCCAAGAAAAATCTAAAATATCATTTGTTCGAGTATTTGTTGTTGATATATTTGATTGTACAGTTAAATTTTGTTGATGTTTTCGTAAATAATCAGCTGTTTCACGTAATATTGATGCTTTATCTAATTTATTTGTTGGTGATGATGATGTTGATGTTTGATTATCAGTTAATGAATTATTATCAATATTAAGTGTATCTTCTAAATTAATAACTAATTGACTAAATAAATCACGACGACGTTTTTCATTTTCATTTCGAAATTTTCTTTTAAATAGAAAATAAATAAATTTATTTATTTTTAAAAGATAACAATATGTTCCTTTCACCTTTTTGCTGGTGAACGTTTTGACTCTTCGCTAAAAAAAAAAGATAAAATAATGATTTATTTATTTATTTTTTAAATTTACTTTGAATGTCCTCGTTTACACCTTGTGTTCATTATCATTAAAATATGCTCTAGAAAAATATAAATAGATAATAATGAATAATGTAAGACGAACAAACGTTGTTGGGAACAAACATAACGAACAGAATAAAAAAAAAAAAGAAGAAGGAAGAAAAAAACAAATGTCGCATGAAGAATAACAGAACAAACTAGAAAAAAAAAAGAAATCATTACAACAATATGAATCATTCATAGTTTCTAAAGAAAAGCCTTTTTTTATACTATCTTCTTTAATTCTAATAAAGATTACTAACAAAGTATACTTATGTCATCCTACTTTTCTCGTATATATATATGACAAAACAATTAATAGAAAGAATTCTATATATATAGGGTTATTAGTACGTTACGTTCATTTTTTTTTTTGTTCGTTCGTTTCTGTTCATAATAATATAGGTCACTTATTATTCTATCATTCGAGAATGTTCTAGTGTGAATTTAAATTTAGGTCAAGGAAAAATAAAATTTATTTAAATAGAAATCTAAAATAAAATATTTTATTTATTAATTAAATATAATTATATATTTATTTTTTTTACTCATTTTAAACGAAAATCTTATTCTTTATTTTGTTGAAATGGAATGTACGTTACTAAAATAAAATATAATCGATTATTTGAATTTATGAGAAAAATAATCGATAATTAATTATTAATAAATTTAATATATAAAAAAGAAAATAATGGAATGAAAATGAAATCTTTAATTTAAAATAAAATATTCTTTTTAATCCAAAAAAAAGAAGAACAAGAATTCGTTATGTTAAATAAGTTTATATGAAATCGTTTTGAGACAATGATATTATTTTAAAATAATATCATGTATAAAAAAAAAACAAAAACAAAAAACGAAATCCTATGTTGATGACAAATATACGGAATGAATCCATTCTCAAAGAAATAAAAAAACAAACATATTGAAGAATAAAAACAAGACAAAAGAGAAAGGAACCTAATGATTTTATCTTATCGATTAAAGATGAAACAAAAATGTTGACAATAAACGAAATACTATTTAACATAAAAATCCTTTTCTTTTTTCTTTTGGAAAATTGTCTCTTGAATAATAAAAAATTCGTTTTTTTTTTATATAAATGTTTTAATTTAAAGATGGTCTAGCATCATCATCCCATTTTAATTCAATTGTTGCCCATTTTGTTCTCAATACACCTGTTATTGGTAAATAAGTTCCTAAAAGAAAATAAAAATATTTATAATGCAAGAAGAACATGGTTTAAAAAAAATACCTGGTTGTACTGGTGCAACAGCTGAAATAGGTGTGTCATTTCCATATCCATAATCTGTTATAACAGCTTGAGCAGATGCATAACGAACTTTTTTATCTTTATTCGATCTTGAAAGACCATTATAATGATAAACAACAAATGGTTTTCCATTTAATGGTCCAAATTGATCATTATTAGAATTTTTATTTTTATCTTGAGGAAATAATTCTTGTAAAAATGATGATTCAGTTATTATTTGTAAATTATCAGGATCCATTCGTTGTTTTAATTGATTTATTGATGGTAAAGATGTTGTTAATATTGATGATTGAATTATTTCATTTATAACTTGTTCAAGAAGAGAATTTGATATAAAACCATTTTTTTCAGTATCATATTTATGAAATACTAAAATATTTAAATTTATATTTATGTATAAAGTATTAAAGTCAGCAACACTCCTGCTCCTTGGCAGAATAACACAAAAGATACGAGATCTTCTATTTTGCCTTACATATTTTTCTACATCAAACGAATACATTTAGTTTATCTACAATTTGTTTTTCTCAAACGAAAAGAAGATAACAAAATATCCAAATATTGATTTATATTTAAGTTTCCTATTCGAAAAATAATGCGTGAAAACGGTTGGTTTTTTTCTACAATATAAATTTAATGTAATACTCATCTAGTATAAATAAATCAAATGTCAAAGTTTAAGCGTCAAGACTTTAGTCACAAAAACTGAGCTCGAAATTAAGAGTTCGTGGTTTATAAGGATTTGAAGATGAACTTTGAGCCACGCTGAATCGTCTAATGATAGTTATAAGTATCAAAATCATAGTATAGAGCTGAAATTTACTAAACAAAAGAAATATCTTACTTTTTAATGCTTTTTTAGTTGGTGTTTCATTATCTGATTCAACTAGTGCATGTTCTCTTGAAAAAATAACAGTTAAATGTGTTTCAGATCCAATAATCCAAATAGGACTTTTAGGATTTTTTAAATACCATCCAACTTCCATTAAATGATACATTTCAAGTGCTGATAAAAATCCAATTGAAGCTTGTTGACGTATTCCATATAATTTTAAACCTGAAATATCTTTATCTCCATCAAAACAATGTGGTGTAGCAAAACCAGTTATTAATAAATTAGTTAAACATTGAGATCCATGTCCATGTGCAATATCAATTAATGGTAATGATGTTTCATCATCAATTTCTTTTTTTAATAAATCAATTGTTTTTGTCATTAAACATGAATAAAGAAAAAGTAAAACACCATATGAATTTTTCCACATATTAAGACGTGAAAATATTTGTTGTTTTAAATCAATATTTGATTGAATTAATGAAAATTCAATATGTTTATGAAATTCTTCATGTGTTAATAATTTTTTTTGTTTATCAAGATTAAAATTAGCTAAATAGATTTTTTTATTTGATGATGATAATAAATGTAATATTGAAACAAGTGCATTTAAAAAATGTAAATCAATTTCATCTGATGATGCTTGACGCCAATCATATTTACAACGTGTACAAAATATTAATTCATTTAATAAATGTGCTTGAACTGTTGTTAAAACTGAACATGGTCCACCTTCATGTTGAATTAATGCTGATGCTTCATCATTTGAAAATTGAAATGATTGTGACCAACGGTCAAATATTGATATTTCAATATTATTTCCCCAAACAATATTTATTAATTCTGATGGTAATTTAATCATTTCATTTGATGATGAATTTGTATTTGTTACCATTTTTAAATAGATTTAATTTAAAAACAATAAGTTTTCTTTGCATTTTATTATTCATTTTCTTTCTTTCTTTCCCATTGTTACCTTTTTTTTCTAAAGGTTTATTTTACACCAATCAAAATTTGGATTTTATTTATTATAAAAAAAAATTTTAAAAAAATTTTGTTTTTTTTTTAAAATCAAAATTTTTTAAATTATGAAGAAAATAATATATTTTTCATAGATGTCGCTTTATTACAGAATAATTTAATACTGTCGAATTTATTCAGATTTATTGTTTTAACTTTATATTTGTATCTAGATCAAACAAGCGCAGTCATAAATGATCTTGAAAATATGAGGTTTTGAAAAACCTTTTTTTTTAATATCTACAGATAAATATCAATTTGTCAAATGAATGAACTTCGAAGTGCTAAAAAGGCACGAAATAGACCCTCGAATTGCTATTGATGAATGAGAACAATTGTGAATATATTATTTGTAATCCTTATCATATGACAAATTAAAATAATTTTTATTTTTATTATCGAATAAAAAATAAATGTTCTTTTATAAATATGTATGCTAAAAATAGGTTTCGCTCTTGTCTATTCAATATCATTGTAAAAAAGAAAAAAAAAATTAAATTTTTCAAATCATTCAATTCTCTTCTTTATTCATGGTAGTCTAATGTAACCAAACTACTTTACAGAACGTTCGATCGATCAACTCGTACTATTAGCATATTTGGAATACTAATACAATATTCATACGATTATTTTAATAGTGATTCTCCTGAGACTAGTACGAGAAGTAAATAGTTAATTATTATTTAATGAATACACAAAAAATTCTAATAATAAGAAATCTTCATTGAGATGCAGCAGTTGAAATTAGTATTTACAACCATTACTATTAAATATTCCAGTAACTTGTTATTATTTTGAGAATAATGATCATGAATATTTTTCAAAGATCGAACGGTGACATTTTTTTTTCGTAGATATGACTATCGGATTGTAATCATAGAGGAATTTGTTACTTTTATCTGAAGAACCTCTTCTATTGTAATAAGAAAGAAAAACTTAGATACTGATAAATCGGAGAGATAAGATAGAACCCATTGATATAGACGCTTATATGCCTAACAATATGATACTTTTCGTCGAGAATGGAATATTTTGTCTGCAGTATCTGACCCAACAAAAAAATATTTGAAGTATGTACGAAACGAAATAGATACAATAATCCGAAAGATGTCACTCAAATCCAACTAAGGATTTGTTAGTTTAATCTAATAATCTTTATGTTAAAAATAGTCTTGCCGTTTGAATATTATTGAGAATAAATTATAGATAATAATCTCAAAATATGATTATAGTTTTATTGATTTATTTGAATGATATTACATATTTCGTAATTGAATAAATTAGACGAACTTATTCTGTTTTTTTTATTTTTCTCTTTTCAATTTTATTTGAATAGTTTATGAAATAGATTAAACAAAAATTAATATAATGAATAAATTATTTCGATAAGAATATATAATATTAATTTTCATTGAATAAAATCAGCATTTATTAAAGATATGTCAAGGTATATCTTATCATTAATAGAGATTTTTTTCACTGAAAAAATGTGAATTTTTATTTTAAAAAAAGAAGAGAAAACATCACAGAAAGAAAGAAAGAAAGAAAGAACAACTAAATTAACTTGATAAACGTTTATTGTATACTGATATAGATGGACTACCATTATTTATCACTTTTAATAATTTTATACTTGAACTATCTGTTTGAGTATTTCTTCGATGTTGTTGATTTGTATATGCCGGTATTGATCCAATTGAATTTCGATGTTCAACTGTTAAATATGGTAAAAATGCATTAAAATTATGTAAACCTAACATTTGTATTGCTCCTGAACGATAATGATGAACACCTAATATATATAAGAAAAAATTAATACTTAATGCAACAACATTTAATAATTCAGTTAAACGTCTTAATATACGAATTCTTATAAATAAAGAAATATTACATCGAAGATCTGTATGTGGCATAATTAATGATAATGTAACAACAATTGCATGAGGAAAATATAATATTAAAAACATTATTGATACTAATGTTAATGTAAGTGTTAATTTTGATCGAATATGTTCATTTTGTTGTCCAACTATTTTTCGAGGTGTATGAACAAGTTTTAATATTGCTAGAAAAATAAATCTATGAAAAATTTTGTTATTAAATTCAAAACTAACCTGTATTACTAGCAATTAATATAATAGCCGGTATAAGTGTATAACAACATAAATGAAAAACATATACTTTCCATTTAACTATAAATGAACGTGTAAAATCATTCATATTGGATGATATTCGACATTGACCAATACAATGATTTGTTTGAGTTTCATTTAAATATAAATTTCCAATAAAAGCAGCACTATATTGATATCCAGGTTTTTTACATACCCATTTTTGATATAATGAATATGGGATATTTATAATAAGTGATAAAATAATTAATATAAATATAATTTTTTTTGCACAATGAATATTACATATTCGACGAGAAAAATTCGGCCATTGTTTTGAAAATGGATCACAAACAAGTATTAAACGATCAAATGTTAAACCAACAATAGTCCAACAAGCAAGTAATATTATAACATGATTTGTATATTCATAAAATTTACATATTAATGATGAACGAAAATTTAATACATTTATTGAAAATAAATAAACAAATAAATCATTTAATGATTGACTACATTCAAATATTAATGAAATAAAATCAAATATAGCTAATGCTCGAAGATATTCAACAAATGAATGTTGAGGTAATGAACAACGATGTACAACTAAAAAACATATTGCATTACCAATTAAACCAATTGTACCAAAACATAATGTACCTATTCAATATTTTATTTTTTATTATTTAAATGAAAAAGATAAAACTAACATTTTTATTAACTGTCAAGATTGATTTTAAATATAAGAAGAAAAAAAAAAATTCTTTTTAAGCTTATAAGTAATATCTAGGACATATATTTTCCTCTTAGTTTGATGTTTACAATGTCTTTTATAAAGCCTGAAGGCATTACAAAATGAAATAATGATGTCAATTATCCGAAAAGACTTTTTTTGATAATTTTATTAAACGAAAAATGAATAAAGTCAGATCAGTTCTTTTTTTTTTTCTGTATAAACTATTGTAAATAATTTCGATGTTTATTATAGTAAGAAAAATATATTTTCATTTGTTTATAATTAATAAGAAAAAAAATAAAGTGTCTATTTATTAATAAATCAATGAAGCGATTGTCATTTTAGTGACATATTGTTCTTTATAAAAACATAAATAATAAGATGCGAATTTGTCAAGCATATTTTATCATGAAAAAAAAGGGACTATCCGACATGTAAGAAAAAAAAAAACAAATATTCTTACCAATAACATTAGTCCACCACCACCATGAACCAGCATCATCATAAAGAGCATGATTTAACAATGTAACAGAATAATTTTTTTGAAATTCTGCTGTACAATTCATCATCTTTTGTTTTTGAAATATAATTTCTAAGAAAAATTCTTCTTTTTTTTTTCCTTTTAAAAATAATAATTTTTTCTAGTTGAGTGAATTAAATATTACCTAGAAAAAAATGTGAATGTGTGAATAGTTAGATAGAGACAATTTTGTATATGTTGATGTTTGTTAAAGAAAAACGAGTATATGACGAGTGTGCCATTTCCTTTTTTTTTTTCTCTCGTTCTAACAGAGAAGAAATAAAAACGACTGTCACAACAATAAGAAGCTATTTTTCTTTCATCCCTTAGCTTTCGCTCTCATCTCTCTTATAGTCGTTCTTTCTAACCCACTTCGTCTCATAAAGTTCATACATTCCCACTCTTTTATTAACTGTAAATGAAAAACTATGATAATACGATTGTTTATTTTTTGTTCTAACATATATAATCATCATTATTCCATGTTTTGATGATGGATAAGACATTATGATATGTTTTCTTTTCGCATTTCTCTATCTCTTAATTAATTTTAATGACTCAAAAATGATCATATTTATAAAACTCCCTGTCAAATAAGAAACCCTAATGACTATAGAAGATAATATATATGTTAAGTAAAGAATGCATTCTAGTACAAACTATCAGAAGAGAAAAAAAAAATGTATGCCATTTCCTGTTACAGCTGCATTCTCTAAAAGAAGAATTTAACGTTGATGTCAAGAGATAAAATATAGAAAAACATGTCAGTTATATTCGCACCGGTTCTGATAACTTTTTTTGCTTTATGACAAATAACAATAGTATGTCTATCGTTTCTTTCATCTTTCTCTATTGTTAACGACATTTCCTGTCTCTCTCTCTCTCTCTTTCGATACATACATATGTGTCGAAAAACTACAACAACTAAGACTAATAATAAAATCGTTTATATGTAAATACGAAGAAGAAAAAAAAAAGGGAAAAGGGCGCAAAAGAGCAAAGTTAACTTCTTGTCTATTTATTGAATAAGGAGAAACTAGAAAAAGAAAATGATTATTTTCTTTTTTTTTTTTTTTCTTACTTGAAATCGACAAAGATCTAATTACATTTCATTGTTCTTTATTTTACAATTTGATAAATGAAAGCGAGCATATGTGAAAAAAAAAAAGAAAAGAAAACCTTTCAAAAATACTACAGGTGTACGACATTCTCATTATCTTCTTTCTTTTTTTTTTTTTTAAAGACTAAAATATATAACGAAGTTCGTCACGTATTAATCTGATTAATTATTATAATGAAATAGATCAAAAATATACTTAATATTTAAGATAAATAAATATCAAGAGAATTTATATATAAAAAACAAGACATATTATCATGTAAAAGCAATGATCTTCTGTTTTTTTTTTTATAAGGATTATCTATAATTATATATTAAAAAAAATGCTTTCTTCTCGTTTCTTTTTTTTCCTGTGTTTTGTATATTTAGACAATGATATTCCCTTGAGTAGTTATACAAAATGAAGCAATAAACATGTGTCGAACATCATACAAAAATAAAAAGCAACTATCAATCGTTAGAAACAAAACAAAAATCACGAAGAAAACATCAATCAATGATTTATGATTTTATCTCGTTTTATATTAGATTGACACTTATTCTCAATAGCATATATATATATATATATATGTGTATATCACTAAATTCAAATAAATTATTTTTAGTAAACTAGACCCTAGAAATTTTCTAACGAATATCATTTGTATTTTCTTACCGGGAGTACATTTTATTATTTTAATGGCATGAAAAACAAATATATAAATAACTTTAAAAGATTTCAATTATTAATAAAAAATTTTCTTTCATGTAGGAAGTTCTAGAATAGTATGCGTAGGTTTAAAAAGAAAATATTTCTTTTTCTTTTTGTTTTATTAAGTTTATTAATTTTATTTATAGTATTACACAACATCAAGAAAATCTTCATTAAAAATCCTATGACAAAGTGTTAGTCCACTTAGTAGTTTTTTTTTTCTTTAATATAAAGAAGTTTTTTTTCAACTATTTCCTTTAGTAAATAAGTAAATTAATTGTAGATGACATGTCTTTTTTTTTCTTTGTATATATTAATAAAATCGAAATAAATCAATTGAAAATTGATTCATTATCAATTATTTTTCACGATATTGATTGAGAGCCAAAGAAACATTTGTTGTCTGTGTTGTGTGTGTTTTTATTCTTTATAAATATATCTAAATGACGTATTTTATCAAATTCATTCGTTATAAAATGTCTTTTATAAAACACTAATTGAATGAAGTTTTTTTTCTTCTTTAATTTGAAATTGAATACTTTGTTTCTTAGATAAATTATCTATTATTCAACATGTTTTGTTTTTTTTATCATGCTAAAACGAATATATATTTTTGTACTTGATAACCATAAAAAATAAAAATATAATATCCATTGTTCTAATAATAAATAGAAAGAAAAACAAATCTTTATAAATAAATGCTTTTATGAATACTTGAACAAAGAGAATATTATATCTCATTAAAACAACCTTAATGTTCCTATTTTTGAATTGTTATTTTTAGATAAAAACAATAAAGGATAAACTAAATGAATCAAGGCTACCTAAAGCAATTGATAATACCAAATAAAAACATGTAAAATTTATTTGTTTTTTTAAAAAAACTACATTTTATAGAATTACTTTATAAAAAAAAACTACATAATGTCAAGTCTGGCATGTATGGCAGATGTGACATTATATTGACGTCTTCTGTTAAATAATTAATATTATTGTATGAGTATAAAGTCAACAATGATCATCAAGCAATTTTTCTATCGGTTATACTTCTGTTTGCTTTCATATTTTATTAACAAAATTTTCTAAACAATTTTTGACGTAATTGTTATACTTTAAGGTTATTTAGTTTAAAAAGAAATATAAAACTTTAGTAAATCATCTTTATTAATCTAGTTAGTATTAATTGACTTGCAATATGTTTTAGATTTATCATAATCTATCAGGAAATATTGTCTAATTTTCATTATAAATTCTATTTATATTCATTCGTGCGTTGATGAATAAACTAATATGATATGAGTTCTTTTTTTTATATTATAAAAGGAAATTATTTTCTATAATATCATTATGAATTATCGTTAATAATCAATCATATCAGTCTTAAAATTCACGTTTATGAATAATTAAATCGATATTCATCTTTTCTTATTTTACACAAAGAGCATGATTGATCCATTCTTTTTTTTTTATTTAATGAAAAATTTGAGAAGAACAAACAATAATAACAAGAAATTAAATATATAAATCTTAATCTGTTTGTGGTGTAATATAAGCTCGAAGAATTGTTATATCATCAACAGGTCGTTCATTATCACTTGTTTGTATCATAGAAATTTTTTGTAAAATATTTATACCTGAATGAATACGTCCAAATATTGTATGTAATTTATCTAATGATTGTGCTGGTGCTAATGTAAAAAAAAATTGTGAACCATTTGTATTTGCTCCAGCATTTGCCATTGATATTATACCTGCACCTAAAATATATTTATTCTATAAAGATTTTGTTTATTACAAATATAATTATATTCATATAAAAAAAGCTTTTCTTTTTTTTCGACGTGACTAATTATCAATCATTTGTTATTATTGAAAATATTAATATGCATATCTAATTAAATCTTGAAATATTTTATATTAATTCATTAGAATATAACAAAATTATCCAATAAAGATTTGTTTTTTAGTGTCAGATAATAATTAGAAAAGTATATTGTATCATATATACAAAGAGTACCGGATAGAACTACGATTGTCAATCAGAAAGAAGATCATAAATTACCATAGATGAGTATTATATGCTATTATGATAATAATATATAAAAATTCTGTCTCTCTGATTTATTTTTGACTACATTTGATCCAGGTTTTTTTTTACTAGAGGGAGAAAAAAAAATTGATCTTTAATAAAGCGTCATTTTCTGTTATTTATGCTAGATAAAACATTACTATTTAAGGTTTTACAGATTGATTCTATTTCTTTCTCTTAGAATTAGTTATAAAAATAAATATTAAGAAAAATATTTTCCAATTGGGAATAAAAAAAAATACCACCTTGTTCTATCATTTAATACACAATATTAAAATAAATAATACTCCACAAGATATAGTCTATGACTATAATATTGTTATTTCTCAATACTTTGTAGTTGATTGTTTATAAAAACAGTCTAGACTTATGACACTCATTATAGTACTCCTAGTTTAGGTACATTGCCTTGTCTAATTAGCATATCGAGTATGAAAAATCAGGAGTGAGAAAAGTTGACAAGAGGGGAGCTGAAGATGAAATTATACTTAAAATTAATTTCCTTTTTTTTCTTTACTCTTCAGTTACGGATAAACAAAGAATCTTTTAGCATGAATAGTATCTCTTCTAACACTTTATTTGATTCTTTAATTATCGAAAACTCAAATCGTGACAAAGATTTAAGATAAATGATTCAATACATTGATAAAATCTATGATAATAATGATACTTTAAGAAGAATTTAATCTTCTATTTTTCTTTTTTATCGGTCACATGTTAGGTGATCATTTATAGATATTAATAGTGATATGACAATGCCAAATAAGGCTTATAATGTCAAAATTAAAAATCATGAAGTTCATAAGGTTGCTTTAACTTTTAGAACGATGATTAATGAATCCCAGATGGAAAGCGGTTTCTATGCCCTTCATGATCTTTAAATTTGACATTATAGGCCTTATTTTGCACCATCATATCACTACTAATATCTATAAATGATCACCTAACATGTGATCGATAAAAAAAAACACACAAGAAATTGAGATATTAAAAGAAAAATATACATGGGATAAAGAGAGCAATTCTACCAATTTACTTTCCTAACGACCTTTTAGAACATATTATATATAAGAATATATTTACATAACAAAACATGCAAGTTGTTTTTAAGGACAACTGTATATGTGATAATAATAGTATATACAGAATTATTTTGAATAGACATAAAACTTCTTCCGATGTTTTTTGAGTCATTGAACTTGTCATTCACTTATTCTGCTAGAAAAAGGATAGGAATATAACAAAAAAACATTATGATGTCGTGCATGTTGAGATGTTCTCAAACAACAAAAAATAATTAAAATGTATTGATAAGGTATAAAGAGAGAAGACAAACAATTCATTTGAATGTACCTAAATCGAGATCGAGGATGGAATGACCTTAATTCATTGACATGTAGAAAAAAAAACCCGTAAATTAATTAATAAAATATTTTACCAGTATGTTTTAATAATGGTGTAATTTCATCATTAAAATATTTTCCATAAATAGAAGCTCCACCACGTCCTGTTCCTGTTGGATCTCCACCTTGTACAATAAAATCTTTAACAACTCGATGAAATTTAGTTGAATTATAATATCCACGTCGTGATAATTCAGCAAAATTTCGACATGTATTTGGTGCATGATCCCAATAAAGTTCAACAATTATTTTTCCCATACTAAAATAAATAATTATTTTATTATTTAAATTAAAATGAAAAATTGATTAACATACGAAGTATCTAATGTAACAAGTGGTGGTCTCCAATTATCTGGTGGAATAGATGATAATGATGGATCATTATTATTGACTAGATGCATTTGTTTTGTTTTGTTTTTTATTTCAATCTAGAAAATATTCAAGCGATTTAATATTTGTCTTGGGGTTTGTTTTTTTTTTTAAATATTTATTTTTTGATACAGATATAAACTGTTCAAATAAAACAAAACTAATCTGACAAAAGACTAGAGTAATGGATATTGTTGTTGTTGTTTTTGTTGATAAAGAGCTGATGCTCGTTTTCGTTTTGCTTTACTTGATGCTGATGGTTTTATTCCTTGTGCTGATGCTGTTGAAGAATTTGATCGATGACATTTAGGACAAAACCATGATATCGATTCAGGTGGTTCTTCAACAATACCAACACATTCCCTAATAAAATTATTTTTTAATTTTGAAAAAAAAACAATAACTATTTAACTAACCAATGATACCAATCATCACATAAATCACATGCAATCATTGCTTCTTGACCATTATCAGGTCTATTACAAGATGGACATATCCAAATCTTTTCTTGAGAATCATGATGAATCTAAATAATATTAAGAAAATTTCATTTTATACGAAGCATGTGCAAAAAAAGAATGAAGGAAGTTTTCAACGTTTTTCTCCCTATCGTCTTGTATTTAAATACGACCGAAAGATAGTGTTAGATCACTTAACGAAATGGGTGGTTCTCTGGATGAGAATGCACCTTGAATCTCTACTACTTGACACGTCAACTGAGAAGCTAAAACCTGATTTAAGATAACAATCAACGAGTCATTCGAACCGCAAACTCAAAGAAAAAGAAGGATCTACGCGCAATGTTGATAGACAGTGCACTGGCTGTTTTGCAAAGAATATAAAAAATTAAAAACATACACGTCTTTCTTCAATAACGGCAACTCCAACAATATTATTTGGTCGTTTATTATTATTATTTGTTTTTTTTTTATTAATTGTAGTTGTTTTTTTTTTAATAGGTGTTGAAATGATTTGTTGTGGTAAAGTTGTTTGTATATTATTTAAAATAGTTATTTTATTTGGTGATGTACGTTCACCAAGTGGAAGATCATCAATTGAAACAGTATTATCATCTTGAAAAGATATATTTGGTGTTGAAATAATTGAATTTATTAATTTTGTTTCATTTATTTGTGGTACACGTGTAACTTTGCCAGATTTTCGACGATTTGGTGTTCGATTTATTGTTGAAATTATTGGTGGACGTGGTATTGTAAGTGGAGCTATTGGTTGAGAATTTGAAGTTATAGTTGGTGATGGTATAATAATTGTATTAGGTTTTGTTCTTAACAAAAAAAGATTTAAAAAAGAAATAGGTTTTAAATAAATTTACTCCGAATTAGGACGATGTTCATTATCATTATTTGTAGAAGAAATTGATATATCATCTGATATTTTTGGTTGAAGATTATTTATTGGAATAGATGGTTTTCCTAATTTAATTTTAAGACGAATAGCTCCACCAATTGGTTGAGATGTCGTTGACTTAAGAAAAGAATAGATTTTGAATTTTCATAAAAAAAAAGTAAAATATAATTTTTACAGAAGTATTTATTGGTGATTTATTTGTTATTAATGGAATTGGTTCAATATCCATTTGATTATTTTCTTGTTCTTTTTTAAATTTTTTTTCTTCTTTTTGTTCTCGATCATCATGATGTTTTTTCTTTTTTTTCTTTTTCTTTTCTTCTTCATTTGTTAAATTCTAAATATTTTATATTAAAATACAAAAAAAAAAAAACTAAAATCTAGATTTTTTCATTACTTTTGATAATAATGATTGATCAACATGATTAGTTGAATCAATTATTTCTGTTATTGTTGTTTGTTTATTATCAATAATAGATAAATTTACATTTGTTGAAGGTTCAATAGAAGGTATTCGAATATCATTTGAAAGATTAATTGGTGGACTTATCATAGGAATACTTTCATTTATTCCTGAATTTTTTTCAAATGTAGGTAATGATGTTGTTCGAATTTTTAAATTGACTTTCTATTTAAATATTAAAAAAAAAACTAATTTTTCTAGAAAGAAATAAAAATGAATATACTTCATGAGGAGTTGTCAATGGTTTATTATTTATTGTTGATTGTTGAGATTTCTTTGTTGCAGTTGGTGGCATTTCCTAAAGAATTAAATAAAGTAATATGATTTATTTCAAATTAAAATAATTAATTTACAGAATTATTTGTTATTTGAGGTGTTGAAACATTTTTAAAATTTAATTTAATTTTTGGAACTTTAACTGGTGGTATTGGTGGATTTGATGGTTTTGATAAATCAAGTATTATACCTTCATTTTTATCAAAATTTGGTATTAGAATTTCTGATGACTTAATTAAAAAACAAAAAACAAAATTATTTATTTAAATAAATAAATATTTTACATTAGTTGGTGGATTTGGTTGTGAATGTGTTTCATTTGAATGATTATTAATCGTTGGACTTAAAATTGTTTTTTTTCCAAGATTAATTGATGGAGTATTTGGATTTAATAATGGTGTACTTAATGGTTTTTTATTAATTGTACCATCAATAGTTGGTTTTTTAATTGGTAATGGAGGTTTTTCAGTATTAACTAATGGTTTTGGAATTGTTAAACGAAGTGGTGGTGGTGGACCTTGTTGTTGATCTTTTTCATTATTTTCCTTAAAAAAAAACAAAAAAAAGAAAGTATTTTAAATTGAATAAAAATGCAAACCTTTTCAATTTGTTCTTTTTTAGCTTTTTCAACTGCTGCAGCAGCTGCTTCCATTTCAATAATTCGTCGTGGACGATAAAGTATTGATGGTAATGATGGATTTGGTCGTTTACCAATTGGTATTGGCATTTGTTCATCACCATTTTTACTTAAAAATGATAAAAGTGTTAATGGATGATGAGAATCAGATCTAATTAACATAATTTATTTTTTATAGAAATAAATATTTATTTGATTAAAACATACTTATCAATTTTTTTATCTTGATCAATATAAACAGTTGCATCGAGTGTTGTAGGAATATTAGGTAATGGTGCTTGTTCTGGTGTTTCTTCTATATAGAAATATCTTTTAACATTAATTATAATGTAAAATATGATATAACTACAGATATTGATCAAAATGAGATCAATTTTGATTTAAACCCCTCTCCATATTAGAAGTCCTCTTTAACTAGTTGATAAATTAGGAAATTTCCTTAGAAATAAGCGTAATTTTACGGATTTTTTCTTGTAATAGAAGACTCCTTTGGAAATTTTTTACGCTTAAATATAATAGAAGATTCGGGATTTTCTATTACGGGGAGAGGTTTATTAAATTATAATTTTCATATCTAGAATAAAAGTTGGTCAGTTATATTAAAAAGTCATAATCAGTTAAATAGTCTTATTTTATCAAAAGAGTACTTTAGGGCTAAAATGTGAAACTCACATATTTTATATGAGCTAGAAGAAACTTCAATATAAAATGTAAACTTTCGTCCTCCACTTTCTTATCAAGTACATCCTATGCACTGTCGTCTGAAGTTACACAAAGTACGTGTGTTCTCACATCATTCTGTCTATTTAATTGTTAGTAAAAGTATCTAGAAGAATTTTTGTTAATTATTAAATGAAAATATTTACGATCAGGAAAAAGTGGTAACCAATCATAAATATAATCAGTTGATTCATTTTGATCACGTTCTATAACTTGTTGTGAATCTTTTGGTGGAATTCTTAAACAAAATTGATTTCGTTTTTTATAAGGAAATTTAATAATATCTTGTGAAAATGGTAATGATGGAAATGTTGACATATATTCATGTAAATTATCAAAATTTTCTGGTAATATTGATATTATATCAAGAATATTTGCTTCATAACGATTATTTAATTGTATAAGATTTGATGTTTGTTTAGATAAATATTGAAATTGTCTTTCACAAACATCAACTAATATATCAATTGCAATTTCTGATGTTGTGTCAAATCCAATAGCATCACATAATTGACTTATTGAAATTTTTAATAATTCTCTTGCATAGTTTAAAGACATTTTTTTAAAAAAATTATTATTGTTATTATTATTATCTAAAAACAAAATTCTTTCGTTTGTTTTTTTTATTTTTAAAATAAATTTGGTTGAGTTTTTTTTTTTTGATTGTGAAAAAAAAGAGAAAAAAAAGAATTTTTTTATTTTATTTTGTTAATTTATACAACGACAACAATAACGTCCGAAATTGTTATCAACATTTCGGCAACAATTTGCTGTTGATAATAAAGATGATTGAAGATTATCACAAAAATAAATATTTTCACTTGATAAATTTGTTGATGAATTAAATAATAATGATATACAATCAGAACTTATTCCAATACAACCAGATAAATCAACATATGTTAAATATTCTGTTACACCATTTTCAATTAATAAACTAAAATAAATATATTCATAGAATCATTAATAAATCAAAGGAAATAAATTATTTTTAGTTTTTTCATCTATAACGCTCAATTATGTGATAGACAATCATTTTTTAACTTTACCCGATCGGGCTGAAATTTGTACCTATCCTCCAGAGATAAAATCATCCGTTTTCATATTTGACTTATTCGTTCAAATTTATAAGGTTTACATGGACCAGAACAATCATTTTCAAAATCTTTAGAGATTTTCTTCGCTAAATAGCACTTTCGTCATTCGCGAAGTTCTGATAACCCGGTAAGGCCTTCCGTAAAAATTTCCGCCCGATCGGCCCTACCATCCTCGAGATATAGAACTTTTTAAACTTATTTCATTTTAAATGATAAGTAGATACACTGAGTTTTTTTATTATACAAACAAGTTTCATAAGTACTGCTCGAAGATATTATCTTTAAGCGATATAGGAAAAACTTTTATAAATATGTAATGTCGAGTGTTATGCGTAATCCCTCTTCCATTGGTCAATTTTTTCGACCAATCAGATTTCAAGGATAAAGTTCAATTACGTCCATAAGGAAGCAGGTCTTAACCCTATTATATACGAGTATCCATAGGTCCTGAAGAGGATTATAGGAAAATATTCACGGATGCTCGAGAGCTGTTATATACAAGTACCTCTGAGTCCTCATAAGCTACCGAATGATGAGTCATGGATCTGAGATCATACATTTAAGGTGAAGACAGGCATGAAGTATGCATGAGTTCTGCTAGTAATAACATTTATATTAGATAAATCAGATATGCTAAAAGATGGAGGATGAAATGTTCTACAATTTCGAACATAAAAATGTGCATATAAAATAAACTGTTCTTTCTTATTATTTACTTTAGTCCAGAATCAGTAAAACGATAACATCCAGATAAATCGAGAATTTTTAATTTAAATTTTTTTGAATTATTTGAATATATATGTGAACATTGTTGACATAATGATAAATAATTAAAATTATGTTTTTTAAAGCAAATATTTTCTAATAAACATTCTTGTTTATCTTCAATAGATTTAATTGAATAATTTTCTTTTATATTTAATGATGATATTAAATAACTAAATAAATTATCATCCATTAATTCACATCCTTCTAATATTAAACTTTCTAATGAATAAATCCATCGAAAACTATAATGAAAAAAAATGAAACGAAAATTTTATAATTAAATTAATAAATAAATATTCTTACTGTAAGAATGCTTTTGGTGTTAATTTTGTCATTCCTATATTGAGATGTTTTAAATTTGAACATGAATCAAAAATTTTCCGTGCCTATAATAAATAATTTTTTAATAAATATTTGTTATTTATCATGGATAAATCGATTATAAAATCAACAAATTCTTTTAATTGTTTAGAGATTATCAAAAGAGTCTAATGTGTACAGTTTATAAATGTTGATCAAATCGGTCAAAATTCTAAATTTTCGAATTCTACAATGTGCGTAATAACAAAGACAAGATGATCGTGACGAAACGGCAGAATTTTCGTAACTATTTTCAGATCAAAGATGTCCATCGCGTCTGAAAATCTGCTTCGACAATAAAACTTGATAGGAATATATATTAGTTTTTCTTCAAAGTGTAAAATAACTTAAGAAAGGTTTAAAGAGTTTTCGCTACTACCAAAAATAAAATACATATGCAAGAAAATGCGCGTTCGATCGGTCATTATTCCTTCGTAGCATTTACAATATATAGAACAGTAAATTTTCAGATAGGTTCTGCGATTTTTGAAAGGAATATATCCGCCTGGCTCCTCACTATGCTGCGATGGACATCTCTATTTTTTGACTATACTTTCTAAAAAAAGATTTTTTTTTTTCAATCTGACTATTATGAAGACATACCTTTGAATATATATTCATTAATAACCGTCGTTTTCCAATTCCTATACAAGTTCTATTTCAATGATTACTAACATTCCCTTCATATTGCTACGAAATTGTACCTATTGACCCAGCTTGCAAACTTCTTTAATGATAGTCGGAAAATTTTTTTTTCTAAAATTTTCACACTCTAGTCTTCTTGATCAACTATATAAATATCATAAAAAAATTCTTTATTTAATAATTTAACTGAATATTCTTTAATAATCTTAGAACAAAAAAAAACTAATATTACTGTATTATCATTGATTGTTAAACTTCCATGTAAAATAAGATTTTCAATATAAGATCCATAATCAGGTAGAAAATATTTAACAAAACCTGAAATAATTTGTGTTTCATTGATTTTCTATAGAAAGAAAAAAGAAAATAAAAAAACAATTTTCTTTTTTTTACATTATATACTTTCTCATCATCATAATCTTTAATTGATTCTAATGGAATATTTGAATCCCATTGTCCTTTTGACCAATTAATTGGATTAACAATTTTCCATATTATTTTTTCTTTAATAATATTTTTCCATTGCTGATTCACTCGAATACATGAATTGAGTAAATCATATGGATTTAAATAATATGTAAATATACGTAATAATATTTCATTTGGAATTTGTGATATTGGTGAACGATATTGAAGAACTAATTTTAACAAAAATATTATTTTCAAATAAAACAAAATATGAAAACCTTTTAATGCACATTGATTCCATTGTTTATTAACTGTAAGACATGATTGTTTTAATTCTTTATTTGTTAAATATTTCATAATATATTCTAAATTTTCATTTGATAAATTATTTATTGATACTAATCGTTCATATGATATAACTAAAATAATCTTAAATCATAATTATGCCTCGAAATGTAGAAATATTTTTTCTTTACCATAAATTTTTAATGGTCGTTCAATTTCATTAATAAAATTATTTGCAGAATTTTCTCGTTTTTGTAAAGTCATTTTAATAACTTCAATACGCATGATTTTTAATTCCATTTCACTAAAATATTTTGAAAGTAATGGTTGAATATCCTAATAAAATAAAATAAAATAAAAAAATATTATAAAAATAAAAAAGAATTTCAAACATTTTCTTCTTCATGCATATGTGGAAGAAAATCTTCATAAAAATTCATCATTGCTTTATGTAATTTAACACCATATGACATTCTATCAGCATTTCCACGACGTATAAATGCATAACCATCACGAAATAAACTCATTAATGGTGTAAAACGATCAATTTTATGACAATTACATACAAGATCTGTATAATCCATTATTGAATTTTGTTTTATTTTTTTTTTTAATTTTCTCATAACAAAATAATTTTCAATTTCTTCATGTGCCATAAATTCTGTAAATGTTCGTTGTAAACGTATTAATAATTCTTCAAAATCATTTAAACTTGTAAAATCTGTATGACCAACCTATTTAATAAAAATTAGTTAATAATATATTCGCAATTTATTTTAATTTACTTTTGATGTACAACAATTCATTAATTTTCTCATTCGACTATGAGGAAATGTAAATACATTTACTTCATCATAGACGATTGGTGCCATTTTTCTTTTTTTTTTTGTTTTTATAAATATTAAAATAGGAAATCAAAGTCAATATCAACAAGGAAAAGAAAAAGATTCATTCATCATTAATAGTAGCCATCATAGAAATACATTGGACACTATATATCATAGATGTCACTAATCAACAATTATTTTTCTTTTTATTCATTATGCGTATTTTAACATATCAGTGAAGATAAAAAATTAGTCACAAAAAATTTTTTATAATAGAAAGGTGATCATCTATACACTATTGTTCTTACACATTTCGTGTCTTATATAAACAAAGTCAACGTCATATAATGATTCATTTAAATTAATTTCAATTTTGAAAATATTTCTCCCAAAGACAACTAATTGTCTTTGAATACGTTTTCAATACCATCGCGGCAGCCTTTTTTGACCGGGATAGACTCTCAGCTGCGATAAACATCTCTGATCTGATCATGTAAATGTCAATATAAGGAGAGAAAAAAAAATTTATTAAAATTCTTTAACGAAAATAATTTTTGTTTATATTATATATATGATAAACAATGGTATAATTCATTGTATATCTGTTATTATTGAAAACTATTGTAAATTTGATTTGTTTGTTTTTTTTTTTCGTTATAAATGAATATAATTAAGATGATTTAATTTCAAGCAAGAAAAAAGAAAAAGAAGCAATAAAACTGTTCTATGCTCTATTAGCATGATTTTCAACACGTTCAAGTAATTCATCTGCATAACCTGGTGAATAATATCTATAAAACAAAAGAAAAAATAAATAAATAAATTTTTAATAAAATTAATTTTATTTCAACATACTTAACAACTTCCTCTGGAAAGCAACTATTTATTGTATTAATATATTCAGCCAGAGGTGAACCTTCTTCGGTTTTTATTTCTTGAATCTAAATAATAAATATATTATTTTAAAAATAAAATCAAATTCATAAAAACAAAAAACCTTTTTTAAACCACCACTAGTAACAAATAATCTTCGTGCTTTTGGATCATGTGGAAGTACTTTTGAAAATTGTGCTACAACATGTTTAAGTATATTTGGTGATGCTTCATGTAATAATGGTTCTAATACAGGTAAATAAACACATTTTTGAAGTATATTTTTCAATGCTTTTTTCGCTTTTGTTTGTAAATCTTCTGACATATCTGTACGCATATATAATTGAAGTAATTTTGGTAGAACATTTGCAACAGCAACTGCTTTAGCATGTTCAGGTGTATGACGACCAATTTGTCCTATGAATATATTTAAATTAATTATTTAATAATAATTAAACAAAATTAACAAACCAAGTGCCCATGCTGTTGCTGCTAATATATGATCTTCTGATTCTTCATTAAGTGCAATTGATAATTGATTAATACCCTTAAATAAAATACAATAAAATTATTTTTTTTATTATTTCGTTTTTTACTTTTGAAACAATAACAGCCATAGCTAAACTTTCTGTATGTGCAGCTGTGTATCCAAGCATCATAATTCCTGGTAAACGTACATTACCACGAGTTGATGCAACATAATCAACAACAGCAGCAACACCACCTGCATTAACAATCATTTGTGCTAACTAAATAATAAAAAATAATTGTTTTCTTTTCTGTTTTTTTCTCAAATAATTAATTTATACTTCAGGTGTATGTTTAACAATTTCACGTATAAGTGTTGCACAATTTTTTTTTACATATTCATCCGAATCATTTAAACATGCAAAAGCTGCTGGAAATATTTCAGCTTCAACAACCATTTCAGCTAAATCAACAGAATGTTTAGCAATTTGACTTAATGCTGAAAATATTTGTCTCTATTAAATATAAAAATAAAAAAAGAAATATTTTTTTTAATTAATTTTTACTTTAAGTTGAGCATCAGGATTGAGAATCATTTGAGCAAGATGTGCAATAGCTCCAGCATCAACAACTGTTTGTGCTAATTCAGGTGAATGTTTAGCTATATCAGAAAGTGCTGATGCAGCAACACGTTTTAATGCTATTTCGGGTTCTTGTAAACATAAAACAAGAAGTGGTACACCACCAGCATCGACCACATGTTGAGATAATTCTAAATAATTGATTT
The DNA here is from genome assembly GCA_022393335.1 of Macrotrachela quadricornifera. Taxonomy (NCBI): domain Eukaryota; kingdom Metazoa; phylum Rotifera; class Eurotatoria; order Philodinida; family Philodinidae; genus Macrotrachela; species Macrotrachela quadricornifera. The sequence continues at coordinate 1,344,024 of JAJEKB010021225.1, read as the reverse complement.
TTTTTATATTTCTTTTTTTTTTTTTGTATTATTAATCTAACCTGCATTATGTCGTGCAATATAACCAAGTGCCCATGTTGCAGCTTCTTTTACTGATGGATCAAATTCTTCTAAACAAACAACAAGTGCATCAAGTGCTCCACAATCAATAACTGATTGAGCCAATTGTGGTGAATGTTTAGCAACAGCACGTAAAACAAAGGCAGCTGCTTTTTTATAGAATCTCTAGAAAATAAATAATTGAATTATTTTTTATTAATAAAATTTTGTTTTACATTTTGTTCAGCTAATGAATAAACAAGTTGTGGAAGAATATCACCACGTACTACAGATTCAGCCAAATGATCAGAATAATTAGCTAAACGACCTAATGCAAGTGCAGCTGTTTGTTGTACACTTGGTACAACATCAAGTAATAATGGACGAAGTAATGCCATGACACCTGCATTTTGAAGTGTTTCAATATTTTGTGGTCTTGTTGCAAGATCAGCTACAGATTGAACAAATGTTAAACGAGCTTTTTGATATTGTTCAAAAACTAGAAATTTGATAGATTAATTAATAAATATGATAACTTTAAACAAAGAAAAAAAGACAAAGAGAATTTACCTTGCAATGTATGCCGCTGGCTCATGATGACAGTCGAAATAGCGACAACTAATGAAAAATCAACAAAACGATTATAACTACTACCACAACAACAAATGATGTTGATGTATGTTAGCAACCAAAGTAACCATTGAAAATCTATCTCTAGGCTTGTTGCTCAGTTATATCATTCTACAATGATACTATCATATTCATTGTATTTATTATTTTTCAAAGTACAAAAAATTTTTGTTCATATCTCATTAGAAATTAAAAATAAATTATTAAATTATATAGATTTTACGATAGAGGTCACCATTGTGAGGTTTTTAATTATATATGTTCATATTAATATGATTCCAAATACAATTTGACACAAGTATTTGAAAAGTTCTATCTATCATAAGCGTAGAAGGCGTTGTTTTATCTGCCATTATACTGCTCGTGGGGCAAAGCACGATATAAAAACGAGTTACGAATACAAAAAGTACAATGTAGGCTTATGTGTAGTACCGTCTTTTTAAGCCTATCACACATTGAAACATTTTTAATAGAAATTATAGTGTAAAAGTAAGTCATTCTGTTTATTTTCATAAAATATAGAAAAAATTTGAATCATTTCAAAACAGTGACAAACTTCAATACATAAAAGATGACGTAAAAGTTTCTTCCTCTTTTTGATTTGCATCATGTTTAGCTAAGATAACGATTGACGATACGATGAGCAAAATAAAAATGAACTTTACTAGAGAATCAATTCAGTCTCTTAGTAACGTCTCTTCGGATTTTTTTTACATATCTAATACATCTCAAAATACTAAAACTGTATATTTTCTAATAACTAACTGATACTGAGGTGAAAAAGTACACATTTTAAGGTGTGGCTTTTCGTAGTGTAAAAAAGGTACGTCATCAAGCGTGACAGGATTAGAAGCGAATATTTGCTTTTGCATGTATAAACGATTAGTCGTATCGTAACTAAAAATACAATTACTCTTTGTATTTTTACGCTTCTTCAGAGATTTATAATTACAAAAATAAATATGAGCGATAGTGATCCAAAATTAGACGCATTTTTCACTAAACATCATCTAGTTCAATGTATTGATAAAGTGGAACGATTACAAGGAGGCTTACTCAATTTTTCATTTCGCATACATTTTAACGATGAAATACTGAAAATTTTGCCAGAAAATTCAAACAATCATAATTTTCTTACATTATTGCATCAATTAAGACCTAAGTCCTTGATAGCAAAAGTTGGTTACCCTTATTTTGTCCAAGTAGAAGCTCATGTTCCATTTCCCCTCAGTCGTCAAAACAATGAAAGCAAAGGCTCACAACTATTCTACGGTGTGGCATCACACATTGATGATGTAAAATCGAATTCAGTCGATCTTTCACCCGTTCTCTCACGAAACAAAACAATAAAAATTAGTCGCATTTGGTTTCATGACGAAGAAAACAATGTTTTAATCATGGATGACCAAGGCACTCTTCCCACTATGCAAGAATGGTTTAGTTCCAAAGAATCATCTCCAACCAAACCAATTCTTGATATTGCTGAAGCATACGGTCAACAAATGGCTAATTTTATTGTCGATATGCAAGTATCTTCGTTGTCCTATGTCAAAAACATCGCCCAATTGCTTAAAACTGACGAATTAGTCGAATTTGAAAAGTCTGCTTTTCCTAGTATGATAGAAAACATGCGCAATAATTATAGTGTACCTGATGCCGATGAACTTTCTTTAATTTTCACTCAATATTTTGAACATGTAATGTCGTGTACACCCGCTGATGGACAAGTTCTTGGGCAAGGAGATTTTTGGCCACCAAATTTTCTAGTTGATGAACGCAATTCAACATTAGCCATTATAGACTGGGAGTGTGCTGGTCTTCGATCGCCAGCATATGATCCTTGTACACTCTGTGCTCGTTGCCGTATTCAATTAATACTTGATCCTTCAAATGAATGTATGTTACACTTTGTCAATGCATTTATGGACTATTACCGAGACAATGCAAAACAAAATAAAGTTAGTTGGTATGAAAATGATCAACAAAAATATCGATTTGCATGGGAGCTAGGTGTTCGTTTTGGCTTCACACTAATGCTTTGGATGACGCACCTAACCTGTTGTCCAACGGAGGAAGGAATATGTTCCCATCAACATGCTTTCGCAGCAGAAAGTTCCGACTATCTTAGAAGATGCCAATCAGGTCCTGAAAAAGCTACTTACGATTCTATTTCACGTGATAAATTTCTTGCCAGACTTTTTTGATCGTTTCATTTCATATGCATTGGATAATAATTGAATCGAAAAATAACCTCTTCATTGAACTCTCTCTATTAACTACAATTTTATTTCACATCTGAAAAACGTTTACGCGTCTTTACGAAACTTAAGACTGAAATTATCTTCTTGCAAACACACCATAAGCTGATTTGATTGACGTATGTGCAAATAGGTATGCCATATAATCATAAGGTATTAGCTGTTGTTGTTGTTCTATCAAAACAACTAACATTACTAATGATACTTAATGATTTATATTATGCAACGGTTGTTTCCATTCATTTTCACTACTCTTATTGTAAACTAACGAGGTTAAAATATAGACTTCTGATAGCTTACCTAGAGACTCTCTAGGTAAGCTATCAGAAGCCTATATTTTAATCTCGTTAGTTTGGTAATGAAAGCTTTAATTTGATCCGAATATAACTGTCAAAGTCAAAATCATAATTCATATAGATGTCAATCGTCTACGAAAAAAAAAATAAAAATGAATAAGTCATACAATTTTGCATGAATACCTATAATGTATATTGTGAATAGATTGATAATGCTGTTGAATATAAAATAACAAGAATTGTATATACTAGATGTTCCAACATGTTTTGAATACAATTCGATTTTGTATGTCTCTGCACAGACAAATCATATGGTCTTGAATTTTTTTCAAAATCTATATCATAGCTAAAGAACAAAATTTAATTACATTAATAAAATTCATGATTCGGAAGAGTAAGACTTGATCGTTTGAAACTTTGTCTGCCATCATTCTCAGTCAGATAATCATCTTTGTGTTAATTATTTTCATTTTATGATAAAATGAAGATCAAGATTCAAAGAATAATCCAGAAAAATGAATGCGAGCAACCATTACTGAATTCTTTGGAACAACTGTATCACAAAGTTCTCTTGACTTGTTTTAATTGATCTTTATGGGACCTATAAGCAAAGATGTACGAGGTTTGGAATTGGATCTGCTTCTTTATTTGAACCATTAATTGCCTTACTGTTTACTTTTCATTCTTTAGAACGATTTTCGAACATGAAACAAATCACTGTAATGATATTACTGCATTTAATAGCGTATTTTGTACAAAAAGACTTGTTTTCTATAATCAGCATGCCATTTCTGATGCTGTTAGTCAACTTTTATAACGACGAATAACAGTATCTGTGAGATCTTTACATTTTACTACTTGAAAACCGCTTACGATAGTCAAAGACGCATTTTCTCTAAATATTATAAAGAAATCAATGGCATATCTTTCAAAACAATCGAATTTTTCATCATTTTTCTATGCAAAAGTAAATGAAAAATGGATTTTTTTAGAAGAACATCTACAATCTTGTATTACCAAACGTACGATTCTTTCATGAAGCTCACTAATATTATTCCCTTTCAATTTATTTATTTCTCATTACAATACGCACATATAAGAGAATATATTCGAGGTAAATATATTGATTCAATTTAGACATCTAATATAGACGAAAATAATAAAATGAATCATGTTCTTAAAGTTGATCAAAGAATTTGATTAAGAAAAATTAATAACAATGGATTTTAAATCACTACAAGTCAGACTTTCAGACGCAATGGATATCTCTGCTACAAATATTTTATTTGAAAACAAAATGTGCTAAGATAACAGCTTTGATAATTACTAATTGTAAAAAGTCTTTGAATATCTTTGATTATGAGTACTCTCTATTTGGTTTAAAATAGCTGAAGTTTTTTTTTTTGTTACTTATAGAAAAACCTTTGCTAAGATGTTTATAATAAGATAAATATAAAGAAAAGAAGAACAACAAAATCAATGAACTTAAACAAATAAAAATGTTAAAACTAAAATTTTAATTAAAGATCATTAGTGCCACGTTCAATTTTAACAAGTTCAACATCAAAAACAAGTGTAGCACCACCTGGAATGTCATTTCCAGCACCACGATCTCCATAACCAAGTGATGGTGGAATTACTAATTTACGTTGTTCACCTTCACACATACTAAATATAATTTAAATTATTATTATTAAAAAAAAAACAATTTTTTTATAATAATTCTTTACTTGAGTAAACCTTGATCCCACTAAAATAAATAATAAAAAATAATTTAAGAAAGAAACAACGAAAATATACTTACTCCTTTGATAACTTGACCAGTACCAATAGTAAAAACAAATGGTTCACCACGATCACGACTTGAATCAAATTTTTTTCCATTTGATTTTAAAGTTCCCTAAAAATGAAAAATAAAAAAAATTTATCAAAAAATTGAATTACTTACTGTATAATGCATATGAAGACGATCACCTTTTTTGGATTTTTTATCACAATTTTCAACTTTTTTTTTAATACCAATTTGTAATTTATCTTCTGCTAATGTATTGACGATAATCATCAATAACAATGCACTAATAATTAAATATTTCGACATTTTTTTGTCTAAAACTAAATTTGATAAAGAAAAAAAAATTATTTTCAATGTTACAATAGATTGATTACACGATTACGAGGACAACAGCATAAAATGAATATCTAAGTCATCAAAATAAAAAAAAAAGAAGTTTTATAATAGAAAAGAATACTTGTAAATGATGGCGTGTTTTGAATGGTGTTTTGAACTCTACGAATAAGAAACAAGTTATGCACACTATCGTCCTCTATTACTCTTTAAATGCATTTATTATATATACTAATTACTATCGACATCTACAAGGTTGGAAAAAAATATTATTCAAAGGGAATAACGCTATAATTTCTAATAAGAAATATGATGAATTTTATATCAAATAAAACTATCTAAAAAAACTTTTTATTTCATTTTTGAATTATTAGTACCTTTCTTTTCCATCCACCGAAAATGTATAAAATTTCTGAAAGTTTCTTAATGTAAGTATTACTCATTCTGTCCTATATGTAATAGTACGTGCTGAAATTAATGAGAATCACCAGAAAGAGATATTAATAACTGTATCAAATCGTACGAATAATTTTTGTTGCCACTCTACATCAAAATTTGTGAGATTCATGCTGCTGTAAACAGTGAGATTATTTTTTTCTGTCAGTCCTTCGTATTTCATTGTTTTTTTTTTAAATTCCAATTTAATTAAAAACTACCTAAGAGATACTCTGATGTGCTATTAAGGTATATAATGTACTTTGATCCATTTTAAGCATTTAAGTACGCTGTTTGTTCTTAGATTTTAACACAGTATATTTTCTCTCATGGTCACCCTATACAAATGTATGACAATCGATTTTAGATACAACCCTTTTTGTAATATTGAAGAAAAGGATTACCCTCCTATATCACGATATAATAATAAAAAAAGAACATCTTTGCATACATCGTTTCATTTTATTCTTATCATAAATACGACTAATCAACAGTATCATGTTATTGGTTTTATTCTGTATTTTTCTTTGTTGGAATTTCATTACCAATTCTCATCAACAAGGCTAGTATTAAAGGCAAATCAATATATGATATTCTAATCTATAGTAAATCTAGAAAGAAAAGAATTAAGCAAAAGGAGACATAAAATCCAAATATTAAGGGTGACTACGATGAAGTTTTCCATTCTATTGACTGATAAATCGATAGCATTGAATCGTTGCAGATAAAGTTTTCTGACTAACAAAAAAAACTTTATCTTCCATATATGATCTGTTAAAAATACCTTTCTAAAACTTTTTAAAAAGAATATTTATGTTGCAGCCTATGATGCATCGTATCCTATACCAACATCGATTCCAACAATGGTCACTAACTACAAAGGTCCTAATCTATCTCGACCGGAATTTAATAGTGGTTTAGGAAAGAAATATGCTACTCATTACATCTATCCCACTACAAAGGAGATAGATTACTATGCATCGAAAGGTTTTGGTATTATTCGTCTGCCATTCGACATGACACGAGTCTATCCAACACCATATTCTTTGCTTGATACAACACAGACAGGCTATATAAAGAAAACTGTTGATTATTGTTTGTCAAAAGGCATGCGCGTCATTCTCGATCCACATAATTATGGTAATATCTATGATAATCGAACAGGAACTTCACGCAAAATCGGTGTGGATATAGAAGGCACGAATCTTTTTGCTGATTTCTGGGGTCGTCTAGCAACAGTATTCAAAAATTATCCAAACGTGCTGTTCGGTCTTATGAATGAACCCAATGGGCTATCTGCTGCGCAATGGTATACAGGAGCAGTTTTGGCCATCACAGCCATTCGAGAAGCTCATGCAACGCAGATGATTCTGATTCCTGGCACTTTTTGGTCGGGTGCACACGCATGGAGTTCCAGTGGTAATGCTCTAGTTTGGTCTGGATTTAGTGGTGATCCATTGAAAAATTTCGCTTTTGAAATGCATCAATATCTCGATCGTGATTCTTCCGGAACCAACGATCCCTGTACAAAGAACAGTCATTTACGCCTTAAAACTGCCACAGATTGGTTAACTATCAATGGATTCAAAGGTTTTCTGGGAGAGTTTGGATGGACAACTGATCCAAGTTGTACAGATGAAGGACAAGGACTCATGAAGTTTCTTTCAGATAATTCCAACGTTTGGATAGGTTGGACATGGTGGTGTGGTGGACCATGGTATCCCTCAACCTATAGATTCGTTCTCGATCCAGCAAATTTTACTGAACCAATCATTGATCGTCCTCAAATGGCAGTATTACTACAGCATTTGTGATATGAAGCAATTTTTCAATAAAATATATCTTTGTTTAGTTTTTTTGAATTAAATAAAAACTGAACAACAGTTATGACTGCACGCAAAGGACAAAGACGAAAAATACAAGGATAAGAAACAAGATCCTGAAAGATTCTGACAGGAATTTTTAAGAAATCTCCAGGATTAAAGCTAGGAAATGATCAATATCTCATCCTCTCAAGATCAACTTCTGGTTATGAATGATTTCCTATTTGACTTGAAATCAACATCAATAAATTAAAAAATATCTAAAATTGATATGAAAATCTCTTGAGAGAATGACTGGAGTTTCCCTATTTTGATTAGAGAATATTCATTGATTTTCCTTTTTTAGAACAGAAAACTGAAAAAGAAATACTAATCGAAGCATTCACAACGATCCAATTAACAGTTCAAAGTTAAAAATCATCTGAAAAAGAACTTCGATGTTGAGTAAGAAACTGTTTCAATTCTTGTTCAGATGCGCACCATTGAACAGACAGATCGAAATACTCGTCAAATGTCGATGTTTCCATTCATTTTCTCATTGATAAACATTTCATTCATCTCAACAATCGTTGAATGTCTCAATTATACTTCGATATTAGGAATGTCATTTTTCTGTTAAAGTTAAGTTAAATTAAATTATTTCTGCCTCATATCAAAAGTAAAAGATTTTCTCTATTTTTAATCTAATATTTCTTTATGAATCAAGCTCGAATCCAATATTATCAATTAACTGACATTTTATGAAATTGTCTAACTGTGAGTACAATCTAAGACACTTAGGTACCTACCTCGGAATACTATCTAGAATCGATTGGGATCTACCTGGCGACAATATTTGCGACTTTTTGAGACCTATCTAAGAATATATCTGTGACACGATATTTCCGCGCACACGTCAAGTGAGGGTGAGGGCGCCGTGGAATTGTCGTTTATACATTACGCGCGGAAATGTCGTGTAACCACTGAATAAATAAGATTTTTCTCCATAAAGGGGAACTCAATGAATGCTGTTCAATGGAAGTTATGTTGTAGGTAATCAAAATACGCAAGCTTTCCTTTCTCTTGAGTATCTATGCGAAGAGTACAAAAGCAGTTTAAATCGTGCTGAAAATAATTCCAATGAACAGAGCCTATTGATATGCCCTTCGTAGAGAAAAGTCTCATTTATTCAATAGTGTAACAGAAATACCGCATATGACAATCGAGCCTCAATTAAAAGTACCCAGGTCAAAAAATCAGACATAAGACCGTGCAAGATATTGCAAGAT
>JAJEKB010021225.1:1291591-1330150 GCA_022393335.1 Macrotrachela quadricornifera | reverse complement strand
ATACAAGAATCTGAGATTGATCTTATTATCAGATTGATTGACCTGGGTAATAGTCACCGAATAATGGCTTGAAATCATTCTTACCACCAAGATCTCCTTATCTGTGCTGATGTAGAAAAAATTCTGCATTGAACAAGTCTGATATCAATGAATCCAGCACAAATATTCATGCTCTTTTAGATCAAAAGCCGAGTTTTTCGTCTTTCAAAAATCTTCCACATATTTCTTATTACTCCCGTAATATAGAAGTAAAATACTGTATTCATGATCAGAACACTTTATTCTATCGGCCAGGGAAGAGCATAAATAGAAAAAAGAAATATTTTTTCGAATGACAGCAGGTTATTCCAGACACAGAACTATGAAAAAGAATATCATTTCATCAGACTATTAAAATTGATGTCAATTTTTTGCCTTATACGGAGCCACGTACCAATCTGAATGCAAGCGTGGTTATTACGAATATTCATTGCAGTATCCCAGACAGGATTGAAAAAGTTTTTGATAGTATGTCTCAATAGGTTCGAAAGTACTCTAGATAAAATCCCCAGGCAGGCCTCGAAAAGTGGCAGATATTGTCCCTAGGTAGGTCCTAATCGATTCTAGATAGTATTCCGAGGTAGACATAAAAAAGTATTCAGATTGAACTCCCAGTTAAGAAATGTCATAAACTGTCACTTAATCGATAATATTAGGTTTGAGCTTGATTCATAAAGAAATATTAGATTAAAAGTAGAGAATTTTTTTACTTTTGATATGAGACAGAAATAATTTAATTTACGTATAAATTAAATTAAGCATAAATATAAATTAACATCCTGATTTGGTAGCTATTCTTACCCTCACACCCTCAATCCAAATAGATAAGCCATTTAACAATCGTCTTCGTCGACATGAAACTGGTTATGGCAGATTAGTCTATATTTTGAGTGAAGATCTACCTTTGTATAGATCTTCTACAATGGGAGTCAAATTTTTTTTTTCTTATTGTTTTTCTTTTTGTGCCTGTATTTCATTTATTTTTTAATCTATTATATATAGCAAGAAAGCCCGAAACACGCCGCATCTTCTGGTATATTTAGCTTGCATATCGAATATAGTTTAAAATATAAAAACTATATTATAAGAAAAAGTAACATTTTTTTTGCTACAATATACGTCAACATCTAGATTTAAATAGAAGAATTTATAAGAAAAATAATGTTACAGTCGATCATAATATTCATTAATTTCATATATTAAGCCACACTTGCGGTAAGCATTTTTAATTTCTTTTATAGATAACGAAGAGAAAGTTTTTTACAGCAATAAAGATATATCAATTTGAGATAATGGATGTTGATTTCGAATGGCTTCTCTAAATGAGTGCCACAGTAGATTATCCAATGGTGATACATATTTCGCGGACGTCGTTAACATATAAAGAATTTGTTTAACTGATTTACATCGACCAGCTCGTAATGCTTCCATCATGTTCACTTTATTATGAGAAGTATTTTGATCGCAAATGAGATACATATTATCGATCTGTAATTGATCGGTTGCTGGTACTAATGTATCAGTGATCAATTGACTTATTATCTCCTACGTAACACCTTTATTTTTTCGATAATTACGATCTTTAAGAGTCAGTGTCATCATATAGAAGGAAAAAAAAAGAGAAAAGAACACAAAAGGCATATAATCATATGGATATCAGTTTGAGATAGCAGACAGTATATTTTCACTTCAGTATTCAGTTCTATGAAGTTTTAAGAAAAATTTTTTTCATAGTGAAAACTTATTTTAACTTAAAATTCTTTAATGTGAAAGTACCACTCCTAATAATATATATGTGCATAAGAAAGAAAGAGAACCACAAAGGTGGCAGTATGAGTAATATATACTATTACGTGACATCCAGTAAAGTCTTTTTTTCATCCTTTCTTTCTTCCTGATGTTTATTGACATTGACTCATTTTGCTGAAATGTATGTGGACATACTCAAATAAAACATCCTCAATTTTTTCGTTTTCATGTTCTCCAACATACATACTCACCTCGTCTAATAATCTAACACGTGGCAATATTAATATCGTTGACAGATAATCGTCAAAACTTGGTAAAAAATTACATAAAATAGAGAATGAACGTAATCTTTTTTGTAAAACAAATGGAAACGTGAATCAATCATTGAAATTCAAGAAACAACAGAAAAACAAGAGTATTATGACTCATACACGCTACTGAACGTACAAATAACATAGAAATTGAATTGGTCAGTTTAACAGAACAATTAAAATGAATTTAACAACAAAATGATTTAAATGAAAGTATTCCAAATGAATTCAAAGCAAAATTAGTACGATCGAAAAAGCAACTTGTCAAATCATCAAACATCTCTATCTACTAAGGTTCTTCATCATTTGTTAGGAAAATATCGGTCATTATATCTGGTTAGTATGTGATCATATTTAAATTAGTGAGAATTTAACTAAAATTGAATTTTATATAATTATTGTGTAAATATTTATCATAAAAAAAGTTTTCTTATAAACAAAAAGTATCGACAAAGGGTGTAACATAAGTTTTGATCGTCTCATATAATATTCTATTATAGAGACATTAATAAAATAAAAAATTTAAAAAACTGTTAAATTATTTTTAGAACTACTAAATAGTGCGTGAAGAGTTCTATTGTTAATACTTTTGATTATTTTCTCTCTTTCCTACTTGATCGACATACTGTATTTAACAAAAGAAATTCAACGTTAAATTCTCGAGAAATTGATAGAAATACTTCTGTTCATTTATTTTAGAGTAATATCAACATTGAACCAAAGTGGCAAGCATTTTTTTATATTTAGACTATTATCAACGATAAATCATATGTAAGTATTAATCAAAATAAATAGTTTATTAAATCTGAAAAGACAACCAACTCTTTTCTTTCCCATGCAGCCTCTATGACATACCAAAGAAAAGATCATATTGAAACCTTCGGCGAGATTTGACACCCAAACTAATAGTTTTGTATTATTTGGAGAGTGGGAAATGAATAAGGTACGAAAACAATATTGTATACGGCCGTGGACAACTACTTACGGTGATCGTATATGACACAATGAGATACAGTAGAGATATTTTAGTTTGAGATAATTACTATGATTAGTTATACAAAAAACAATTTTTTTTCTAACAATCAGTTAAAAGCCTTTTGTAATTGATTTTTCTACAATATTTCTAATTATCTTAGAAACTGCAAACGCAAATCATGTTTGATCTATTTCATCAGTTAAGTTACATTCACTTTTTTTTCACATCTCGTTATCAAAAAACTTCGAACAGTTTTCGATATCGTAGTTGTAATCTATAGTCTTGCCTTTATCTATATTATATGTAAGAACAGGACGATTTAATTTAAGGAATACACAAAATAACGCTTTCCGTTCAAAACGATTCTGACGAAAAATAGTTTTTAGGGAGTCATTTTCATTAATCTAACTAGCATTAGTTGGCTTGCGGACAATCTCTTTATATTAAGTAGATATTACATAGAAGTTTCAGGAATATCATAACCATTTTGAAATAATAGCTGGAAGACGAATACATTCTTGTTCAAGCGACTTTAACGGTTTTCATTTTACACAAATGAAGATGTGTAGAGCGTTTTCTAAAGGTTAGTAAAACTTTTGTGAACCTATATCAAACCATGATTGGGTATGTGTCAATCATTTTCGAAAGACTACTTGGTAAAATTCCAAAATCGAGGAGAGAAGTTACCGTTATCAATCAGTTCCTTGGTAGTAAATAACAGAAAATTTGTGAGTTTGACTTTTTGTAGAAAACGAGAAGCTATACACTATAATAAAATGTTTTAAGAATCAAAAAATCTGAAACTCTAATTCATTTCTCACAACTCACGAGTTTGTTTTTCATTTGATCAAGATAGTTCAATAATCTACGGTTTGGCTAACTGTTAAATATGTCAACTCAAAAATTCTATGTTATCAACCAACTGTAACTGATTATCTATTTGCAAGAAATCCTAAATAAAAGAGCAAATAAATCTTTCCATTCTTATTAAAGTATTAATTTAATTATTCAAGTTTTTTGCTGATGACAATAATATTGTAAAATTATAATTTCTATACTATTTCAGATATTCTACTCTTTCTATATTAATCAAACTAATACGTATATATATATTCGTCATGGCTACAATTGAAGGAGACGATCAAGTACAACGCATTCTGCGCTTAACTGATATAGAAAAAGACCCACTTGAAGAGTTTATACCAATTAGTGGATATGAAGAAACGCCAGTAGAAACACTTGAAACTGCTGTAGAACCACTTATATCGTTTCTACCTGCAGTTCAAAGTTACGCATCTATTGCCAAACAACAATGTAAAGATAAAGGACCGCCAGCTGATAATTTGACAATTGATGAATCAGCTTCTATTATGCTCTATTCGATGGGTTGGACGCCACTGGATAAATGTCTTTATGTTGCTTTGAACGCAACACTTCGATCGAACGACAGAGATAAATTAGAACCCTGGTTTCGGTATCTTAAACTCTTTCTCACGGCTTTATCTCGACTTCCTTCTGTTGATCGACGTGTTTTTCGTGGAGTCAAATTAGATTTAATTGCACAGTATCAAACAAGAAAAACAATCGTATGGCGGGGTTTTTCTTCTTCCACCACATCAATCAAAGTTTTAGAATCAGAATTATTTTTGGGCAAAACAGGAACAAGAACAATGTTTTCTATTGATTGTACTTCTGGTAAAAATATTCGACAACATTCTTATTTTCCCGCCGAAGATGAAATTCTTCTTCTTGCTGCTACAAAATTCAAAATTCTTGGTTGTGCTGATCTAGGCAATGGTCTCCATACAATTCAACTTGAAGAAGTACAACCATCTTGTCTACTTTTGTCTCCAGCTCTTCCTTCTTCAAGTTCGAATAACTCTAATTCTAGCAAGTGAAAATAATTTCTAACTTTTTGAAAATTTCTAGATTAGACATTAGATATTTTAACTTATTTTATATTTAAATAAAGGTACCAATTCTTCCTCTGCTCAACAGCCAACTCCTTCTAACTCTAAATCTTACTTATCTCAACTTTGGATGATATTGGCTGTACTGAGTATTATAATTGCTATTGGTTGCTATCATTTCTTGGTATGTACCTGTTTCATTAAATCACCATATAAAATCACGTGTTTTCTTTTTAGAGAGGTAATTAATCACTCAATATTGGCCTAAATAATAATAGAATCAACGAGGAAAATATATAATTTTATTCTTTTGAAGTATCAGAAAGTATAAAAAATAAGACCTAAGCTTGTTGTCCCTTGAAAATATAGAGAAATTATTTTCGTTTGCAATGAAAAAAGATATTTACTAACTGTCATGTAAATAGAAGATTAGTTTTAGTTTTCATTATGACTAATAAATGAGAGTCGATATTTAAATAACAACATCTAAAGAAGGGCATAAATTTGATTAATACACTTCTATTTCGAAGCCAATATTTTGGTGATACAACCAAAAAGCAATTTGTGTTGTCTTTTTTTATTTATTTCTTAGGATATGAATGGAAACAAAATGCAATTACTATTGCTGGAAAAAACGGACGAGGTAATCAATTAGATCAACTCTTTTCTCCTCGTGGTATTTCTATTGTTGATGATGAGCAATGTATTTATATCGCTGATCATCTAAATCATCGTATTGTTAAATGGAAATTTGGTGCAAGATATGGTAAAGTTATCACAAGTGGAAATACAGAAAAAGATTTATTCGATCAATTAAATGGTCCAACAGATGTGATTTTTGATAGAAAGACTGACTCACTTATTATTTGTGATAGAGGGAATAGAAGAGTAATACAACGGTTTCGCCAAAATGATATGAATGGACAAACAATTATTTCGAAGATTGATTGTCAGAATTTAGCAATGGATAACAATGGAGATCTATATGTTTCTGACTATAAGAAGCATGAAGTCAGACGATGGAAAATAGGAGAAGAAAAAGGAACAATTGTGGCTGGCGGTCATGGAGAAGGAAATCATTTTAATCAACTTGATTATCCTACTTTTATCTTTGTCGATCAAAATTATTCACTCTATGTATCGGATCGATTAAATCATCGCGTCGTGAAATGGTTAAAAGGTGCAAAAGAAGGAATTATTGTTGCTGGTGGACAAGGTCAAGGACATAAGTTGACACAATTGTCTAATCCAAGAGGATTGACTGTCGATCATTTAGGTAATCTTTATGTAGCTGATTCAGATAATCAACGAATAATGCGTTGGTTAAAAGGATCTAAAAAAGGTAGTGTTATTGTTGGTGGATATGGTCCAGGTACAGATTCCAATCAGTTCAATAGCCTTAGAGGTTTAACATTTGATCAACACCGTAATCTCTATGTCGTTGATCATTGGAATAATCGAGTGCAAAAATTTGAAATTAATTCTTGATCAACAATTTTTTAGTCGATAATTAATAATCGTCTTCTTTGTAATAGTTTCTCGTTTTTATTTTATTAAATGAAATGATTAGAATAATTAAAACTGAAACATTAATTATAAAATTTGAATACATCCTTTAATTATTATTACAGAAATGGGCTCAATCAAGTAATAAAATACTTTTTTTTTAATAAAAGAATAAAATAAAAGTTTCTCTTCTTAAAAATATTTTATTTAATAACTATTAAAGTATACAATTTCTTCTTGTTGTAAGTAACAATAATTTGCGAAGACGACAGTAAAGTTGACAAAACATCTCAACTCAATATTTATTTTAAGTTCACTATTAAAATTTTGATCAATTATGAAATTTACGAGAAAATAAATGTGAAAACATTGGATCTAAGTTCGAGTATTATGTGTATTTCAAAAAGTAAAAAGAATTGACGACAAATTGATTTTGATCAAACTGTCTAAAAATTAGCTATCTTGAGTCTATGCTCAGCATGCTGAACTTATCTCGTGAACCGATTGGCCATTTGAGATATAGGACATCTCAATTGGACAGAAAACAGTTTAGTCTACAAATTCATTCTTTTCAAGTAAGTAAGTTATGAGATAAAAGAAGTGATAGAAGTCAAAAACTGAGCAAATTCGAAGAAATATTACACTCCTAGAGATGATATTATAGATTTTTCTCACCTGGTACACGATGTCTTAGGATTACTTTTCTACAAGACATAGATCTTATCAACGACACATCTTTTCTCACTAAATTATAAGAATAAAAAACCTCAGGAGCCAAGTTAGCATGGATGACACTGTAGGCGACTCTATCTAGTGATCGTTGACTCAATTCCCCACGGTGATATTATATTTTTAGAAATCACAGGAAACGAGTTCAGATTCGTGCTCAGCTTAGAAAATTGGGTAGGAGGAGGTATTTCAGAATGGATTTGGAATTGTATCTAGCAAGATTATGATCATAGGGAATCTCATGGATCTATGATAGATATATGATACACAGAGGCATCAGTATTTTCATAATAATCCACCAATATTAATAGCTATCGAGTGTCGGATTTTTTCCATTTGATATCTCTTTTTAGTAGCGACAAAACTATGCATCTAGAATACCCCAAAACCACTAGTCACCTGAGACATATTTTACGTACACTGGCCTCAAGATACAGATTTCGTGCATTTTAGGACTCTGTTTAGGCAACTTTCACTTAAAAAACTACGATTTGATTTCAAACTAATATCATATTCAGGATCAGCGTTAAAAACTGAGTCGATTCATACATATTTTTTAAATAGTTTCGAGAAAAAAAAATTTTTTTGAAAAAATCTCTGTACTCTCCTCAGGGATGGTCTGGTCAATAATGACAATTTTTTCGATATCTCAGCCATCTCTCAACCGAGATTTTGATGAGACAATTGTGTGCACAAAATTTCAACCCAATTGAATGTAATTGTGAGAGTTATCATGTAAACGGACGGTCAGACGCAGTAGCCGATTCTAGAGTGCACTCACTTTTTGAGTACACAAAAGTGAGACATATATGTCCCATTGGCCTTAAAAGGATTAAGTTAGTTCAATCGATGATCTGTTGTATGATAATGTATACTGAAGTGGTTCTCATCTAATATGATTCTGTTATATAATCAGTGCAGATCATTATATGAACAAATTGAATGTTGTTTTTTTGATAAATAAAATTGGTTTTGAATTGATTTACTAGTGTCTTGATACGTGAATAATATTGACTTTTGTTTTGAACAAGTCTAAAAGAGTCGTATTTTCTTAAACAGGTAACTATACAGCAACCTGGATGGACAAGAAAAGAACGTAGAGAAGGACAACAGTAAAGTATCATAATAAAACGCAATGATAGAAGCAAGCCATTGTTCTATATCAGTATATGACGTTGTGATTTATAGTTTTTCTTCAGAGTGAATACTATAATGTCCAAAGCTCAGTATTACTTATCCCACAAAATTGAAGGCGACTAAGAATTTATAGAAGAAAATATTTAGTTAGCTGCTGAGATTTTTAAAAAAAAATGATAAGTAGCATTCAGTACAGTCTTTATATTTTTTGAACACAAAAAATGTTATTGGTCTTTGCTTTCTATATATTGACAGAGGAGAAGCTAGACTATCTGTTAATTAATTTATAACTGAAGAAATACATTATTTTCAAAGACAATTAGAATTATCTTCAAAATTCACAACATATTTCAAAAGAAAAATGACTGAAATTGATTTTTGACTTTACCAAAATAAAGAACAAGCTCAACTTTCGATAGCGCTAAATACCCGAATTATTTCTCTTATGTTATTTTAAAATTATTCAAAAAATGCTCACAGTTACTTTACTCTGAAATGGACAATACTTAGCGTTTTCCTCATCAAAGACTCACTCGAAATGAATAAATAAGGTATGAAATTGATCGCTCTTATCGAGTTCTACTTTGGACTATGGTTTTTTTTGTCTATCATAGAAAGGTCTTTTGGAGAAAATGAAGTGTGCATCGAAGAGAGCTCGTCGAAGTCCATCTTGGTCTAATGTTTTGGCGATTCTGCTTAGAAATTACTCGAATCTTGATCAAAGATATCCTACGTAGAAACATTCACGAATTTTTTTATACAGAATTTTTAGAATATATCCTGCAGGATTGTCTTTACTTTGAACAAATATAGAAAAATAGAATGTTAATTTACATATCTCTATTTATTTATTTCTATATTTAAATTCGTGATATTTCAACGGTTATATTCAAACATCGGCATTAGACGTAGTTTTTTATGATATAAATGAATAAAATTAATAAACATTTTATAATCTTTTGATTTTTTTTGTTAATCAACATTAACATGATAATGTAATCATAATTATCTCTTCATTTTCATTAGAAGAATTTTATTGAAATTTTAATTTCATTTTGAATTTTTTTACTTTTTCTAATCACAAACCTTTTGAAAGGAATGGCACTGTGAAAAAAAGTTTTGTTTGAGGTCGTGTTCATTGGAAAAAAGTACATATTCCTAATGTCCATTTCAAAATATAATATTCTCCATTGTTTTTTGTATAACTTATGCTCACAATCAGCAAGAAATCTGCGGTTTTCATACGAGTAAAAAGATGATTTTACTTACTCAACTTTAGAATGCCGTAAGATGATCATTCGAATTACAATCTTGAACTATAGAACCAAAGTACCTCTATATAGATCACATGCAAAAAGTAAAATATTATATCAATAACTGGTTGTTTTCATATATTTTCTGAAATATTTTAGAGAAATGATTGATTTTATAATGATTTTTGTCTTATACACTATGAGAGAAAAGAATGTCTCCTTGTCTCTTCGTTCGATTGGTTAAAACCATAGATCTCTAGCTGAGTGCATTCTTGGATTGCTCGAAAAATAGTGGAGAACATTACATTTTGAAATGGACATTAATTGTTTATTCTGTGCTTTTCTGCATATATAACATATTTCGATTTATATTATCGTCTAAAAAAGCATAGCGAAACGACTGAGCAGAAGAGAGACATACAGAGATGCTTCGAGTTAATTAGAAGAAGAAGATAGATTCAAATTTTTTTTAACAGGCTGTGTGCTAATTTTTTAGTCATTATGTAGTAACGAGTTTTTTCGAGTGAGCAATACCTTATACAATCAAAGAAACAATTCGATTTTATTGTCTAACTTTTTAAGAATAGAACTTGTCTTCATACAAAATTCAAAAAAAATTTCTGAATATTTTTTATACCGGATACGTTTACGCTAATAGCGATTGCTCAAAGTAATGCTTTATAGAAATTGCCATTAAGCCAAATCTCGTAGAATTGAATTACAAATCTCAAAAGCCTGATTATGTTAATGCAACTAATATTATTTATCAAAGCGAAAACTTCTGTTTCGATTCTTCTCAAAAACTGAACCACTCTCAAATACCAGTTATGACATTCTTCAAATATTCTTGCCACCGAAGACGGCCGCACTCGTGAACACTATTCAAAAACGATGTTTCTGAAATATAAAAACACCATAACATATATAAGTAAAAAGAAAGATTTAAGAGTTTTCAGATCGGTTGTGATTGTGTAGTTGTTATTTTTTTGCGAAGCGAAAAAAATTTGATCCTGTATTAATTTTAGAAGAGTTAGAAAATTCACACTATATGTTAGTTTTTGACCTTTTAATTACTAAATCTAAAAAACAATTTCCAATTATTGGGTGAGGAGAGGATCACACCTCGATCGTGCTATTCCGCCTTTTCATATTGTATTCATCGATGTTGTACCAAGTGATGTTGTGTAAAAAATTATTTAGTTAGTTGTTATACTAAGCAATGTTGTTCAATTTGATGTTACACTAATACAATAATTTCAATATTTAATACATGAATTATTAGTATTAGTGCTGTTTATAAGACTGATTTTTGTATCAAAGAGAATCCATTAATATGCTTCAGATATTATTATAATTAATTGAGAGGATGAGAGTGAGTGACCCTCACCCCAAGAACCCTTCTACACCGGTCGGACCAGCTCAGTATACATAACCAACAGCATTTGACTATGATATGGGACAATATAATGATATTACTTAATGAATAACAGCCTAGGGATCAGCTTTTGAAAAGAAAAGTATCATAATACAATAACCAATTTCTCTGCATCATATGTATTATTGAATCATCTCAAAAAAATTCACAGTCAATAAAGGTAAAATAATGTTTTAAAAGAGTAGAGTTAGCTAGTTTTAACATTGTATAATATGAGTGATATGTTCTTATAATTTTCAAATAGAATTGCTTTCATTAAGAAATTCATCTTCAATTTTCTTTGGTATATGTTCTATATGAATTGAATAGCAGCTAAATGTCAGTGTAAAACGATATATCTATATTTAAATAAAATACAAAGAAAAAGTTGAAAACTTTTAAATAATATGCCTACTATCGTTCTCCTCCTTTGATGAATAAATATATAAAATATATATATATATTTGTATGAATCGCATACGATCTTTTATTCTTTGTAATTTTAAAAATAAACTGAACGAATATATATATAGATAATAGAAAGAAAAGGTAAGAACGAAGGGTATTACATGATATAGATAAGAAACAAATGAAAAATATTAGACGACGTTATTATTATTATTATATTTTCAATAAATCGTCAATGTTATAGTTTAATAAGGAAACTTTGGTAAAATATTTACTATATAATCTCGGGCTTCACCATAGCCAGTATTGGAACATGGATTACGACTTCTTTCATCTTGTGTCATAATTATACGCATACGGTGATTTCCACTCAAGTAATTTCTACGATCAATCGTTGGAATGACAATATTAAAGTTATAATCATTCGTTATTCGACTATCTGTATACCAGTCACTTGATACTATTCGTTCTCTATTGATATCAAATAATCCATCGTTGTTCAAGTCCATATATACATCAATATAACGAGCATGTGTGCAACTTGATTCAAAATAATATGGATCTCGATTGTATGAATTTCCATGTCGCCATTGTGATGTACAATATAACTGCACGCGAAGTTGATAAACCGATTGGTCATATAATGTGATTTTTAGATCAGTTTGGTCATTGTAGTTATTCGTTGACCTGCACCATTTCATCTCATCTCGCAACTCTGTATGTCGTTCCCCATTCAATTGGATCGAAGATAATGCACTATTACCTGGCAAACAGACCAAATTGCCTGGAGAACAGTATGCGTTTCTGTAATCTACTAAAAAAGAAAATATGACATATTATTATTGAATTTAATATATATCAATCATTATAAAAATTAATACTCAAACAAACAAAATTATACTAATTAATAATCGTCTGCCTTTCGCTCTAAGATGATTTACTTAACAATATTCTATTATTGTCAAGATAATAACGTTTTAGATTAAATTATATTCTAGCAAAAACACATCAAATGATAAATAAATTATTAATTTTATTCTATTAATTTAATCCAAAAAATCCTTAAGATAGATAAATAAAAACTGTTTAAATATATCTATACAATAATGACGAGTATAATGAATTTAATAGATAAATTATGTGTCAAATAGTGATTTTTATTTTATTCCTTTCTCTATAATATCAGTCATACATAATGACATTAAGCGTTTTTAAATAGATAAGAAAGTCTAAAAAATTGGTTTAGTCATGAATATAGATAAAATTTGTTCTTATACATCTGCATCGTGAAGTTTCTACAGTTTAACTCATAATACATTTAAGCCGTAAGACGTGTCAAAATCATCTCGATCAGTTAGAAAATAATTTCTTACCACCATATGTTGTTGTTGTTTTCGGAATTACATTAATTGTATAATCTTTTACTTCCCGATAACTCGTATGGCCACATTTGTTCACTTGTTCATCACTCGGTGTTACAACAATGCGTAAGTTATGAGAGCCCAGTCTCATACTTTGTTCATTGGCGGCCGGAACGTGAATCTCCAAATCATAAATGCCAAGTGGTATGGAACTAGATAAAGGCCATCTATGTGGCACACGGCTCTCAAACTCTTCAAACTTCCCATCATTGTTCAAGTCAATGTAAACGTTGACATCCTGTGCTAAATTGCACTTTCTGTTCAATGGACCTCTACTAGATGGAGGAGAACAATCCAATTGAACTCTTATGCGATAAGTAGTATCGTCGTAAAATAAAACAGTCAAATGATGTCGATTTTGATTTTCGTTCAGTGGTGTATTTGCTAAGGTATTGTCGCGGATGTGACTACCTCTTTCGCCAGTGATAAGCACCAAAACCACATGAGCATTAGTTTGAGTGCAAACATTATCAGGTAATGTGGAAAGCGGAAGACCATTATGTATATTTGCCTGTCTTGTTTTCGGGAGAAGAGTAACAGTATATTCTCTTACATTTCGATAATCGTAATTCTTGCATTTTGTACGATATTGTTCACTCAATGTAACAACCAAGTTCATACGATGTGGATTATTCTTGACCCTGTGTCCATCAATAATAGGGGTATATACTTGTATATCATATATGCCAGAAGGTGTATAGCTCGAGAGTGGCCAATGATAAGGAGTTACATTTTCACTATCATCAAATTTACCATCATCATTCAAATCTATATAGATATTAACTTCATATATAAGGTGACAATTGGTTAGATATAAATTTCTGTTCGATTGTTGTCCACAGTCCAGTTGGATGCGTAGAAGATAAGTCATATCCTCATACAAAGCAATAGACAGATATTGTTGATATTGATTGTTAGCGGCCATAGCGGTTATGGTTGATGCATCGTCACGTATTTGAGTGAGACGCTCACCTGCCATAAAAACAAGATTAATTTTGCCAAGAGGAAGAGAACATGCTACATCACTTATTACCATAGAAGGAGTTGCAACATTAGTTGGAGCTAAAAAAAAAACGTTCAAATAATAAAATATAATGTTCTGATTAAAATATTAAGCATGAGTAATAATTCCTGTCATATGTAAGAAAAATCTTTTTCGTTTATAGTAGGATAATATCATTCTTTTTCTCGATGATTTAACAACTAAATAAATAATTAATAAATCTTAAGAATATTTATCTATTTTGTAAAAATTTAAAGTAAATTATCTAATCTTTTTTATTTAATATTATTATCGGAAACTTCTTATTAATAATAAAATGCATACTCACTATGGTATCGTGTTCTTTGTACGATGTTGATCGTATACAGTCGTATTTCCTTGTGATCATCATGACCACAAAATTGAATATAATTATCATTTGATGAAACAACGACCTGCATACGATGTTTTCCTCTTTTCACAAATCTTTCATCAATAAGAGGTACATGTATTTGTAAATCATAAATTCCTTCTGGTAAATAACTTGTCACTGGCCATACATAAGGTGTAGCCTTTTCCGATGGATCAAAACGATTATCATCATTTAAATCGATATATATATTTACATTTTGTGCAAGATTACAACCATGTGCAAATAGTTCGCTATCTAATTGCCAAGAACAATCTAATCGAATACGTATAAGATACACTGTTTGATCATAAATCGTTACTGAAAGATGATGTCGATCTTGATAATCATTCAATAATGTATTTGATGGGAGATCATCTCGAATCTGGCTACCAACTTCTCCAGCCATTAAAACAAGAAGAATTTTGGCTGTGTTGAGATAGCACAACGGATGTCTATACACGATATTAGCAGGTGGTGGTGCCGTAACTAAAATAAAAAGATATTCATTATTAATAGCTGTTGTATTATATTTTATATGAGGTTTTTATCTAAGACAATCCTATACAAAGACACAAAACAAAGGCAAGATTTATATTTTTCTCAATATAATGATAGAGAAAAAAGAAGAAAATTGATGATACTATATAAAAGTATTATGCGACTATTTTTGTAAATCATGAAAGTGTATCAATAATTAAATGATTATCGAATATATTGTTATCTATGAATGCATCTCTTTAATTCAAAAATTGTTTAGAATGATAAATGAATGATTTCTAAAAACTCTGAAAGTATCATATATGTTAACTGATAGATAATCTTAAATATAAATTATTGTAAATCATGATATTTCTCTGTTTTTAGTATATTTTGTAAACAATCAAAGATTGATCTATGAAATAATAAAAGAAGAGAATGTCTAAGAAAAGTTTTTTCTAATATCAATGATAAAACACTTAATAAATAAATAAATAAATACTTACCTGCATATCTTGCTCGAGGAATAATATTAACAGTATAAAATCTGCTTTGATTATATCGAACATAACCACAATCTCTTTGATATTGTTCACTAGGCAAGAGTGTAACTCTCATTCTATGTGACCCTGCTTTTGTATGTATATTATCAATCGATGGTATACGAATATTCACGTCGTACATGCCCTCCGGTATGAAATTATCCGACCAGTAATGATGATGAATTTGTCTTTCTGATGATTCAAATCCATTGTCATTAAGATCCAACCATGCAAATACATTTTGTGAAAGATCACAAACATTTACAAGTGAACTTCCACGTGATCGTCCCCCACAACCCAATTGCACACGCAAACGATAAGTTGTATCCTCATACACAGTAATTGTTCGATGTTTTCGTTTTTGTTCATTGTTTAAAATAGTATCCATTCGAGTATCATCCCAGATACTCGTTGTTTGTTCACCTACCATTTGAACCAGCACAATTTTACCAATTGTCTTTGAACATGTAGATTGTTTCAATACAATATCTGAAGTTACAATATCGATTGAACCTAATAAATAAAAAAATTTCAGAATGAAATATTAAATCTTTGATTTTAATATTTGTCATAGATGTAGATTTTTAGTCAATGTAATGAATCTAAACTAATATCGATATACTTCAACGCTACTTTTAACTCAATTTTCATATAATCTTATTAGTTTTAATAATAAAACAATTTTTGAGAATTGCAGAAAAGAAATGATTATTATTTTATCTTTAATAGAAAGAATAAGAAAAAATTAGCATTCTAATTATAATGACTTACTATTTTTAGAAAATTTTTCTGCCATTGAAATGGATGCAGTTGTTTTATTTCCTTTTCGTTTTTTTGTTACAGTTGGAATTGCCACTTCTTCTTCATCTTCTTTTTGTTCTTGTTCGAATTTTTGTCCTTCTTCTAATTTTTCTTCTACGTTTTGTTGCTCGTCTACTTTATTTTCGTCTTCTTGTTCTAATTTTTCTTCTACTTTTTGTTGCTCATCTACTTTATTTTCGTCTTCTTCTTCTACTTCTTTTTCTATTTCTAAATTAATAATAATATAACAGTTATCATGTGATATTTTTTGTCTTACCTAAAAGTTCTGTGAGAGTACATATTTTAATAATGGTACTTGTAGAATGATTGTCATTGAATTGAATTGTGACAGGTGTGTTGAATTTTTGACTAAACATATTTTTTAATTCTTCTAAAAATTTAGTCTTACAAATATTTTCATTTTCAAAAGGACATTCAGATGAATAAGAGGTCATCATATTCAATTGAAGAGTTTTTCCAGACAACTGATTATCACATTTCATTCTTAATTGAAATCAAAAGATACATAAGAAAACAACATAATAGAATATTTAGTGATGATACCCTTTTGATAGTGAATGACTATGAAAAAAGGCTTTTATAATTTGAACCTTTTTTCCATTAAATTTCATTGATATCTACAAGAAAATAGATGAATGATATAAATAAAATATCTAATAACTGTCATACTTGATTACTGATATCATCAATATTTTCTATTGTTTGAGTTTCATCATTTGACGTATACGATGTGCTGAAAACAACCTTGACGAAGATATCTTCAGTATCTACATATATCTAGATAGTGTGTTGACGATCAAATGAAAACTCAAAACTAACCTTCTTTCTTTTCTGTTGATTTGATTGATTTTCGATTGTTGGACGGAAGTTTCCAAATTGTACCTGCGATCAATGCCGTCACGATGGCAATCGACATAAGACCAATAGTCCATCGACGACATTTGACTATTTTTGTGTTTCTATTCAAAATAAATAAACTATCAAAAATATTTGCTTCATAAATTCTATACATATATAAAAAGAAAAATTGTTTGCATGTCCTCTGTGCATTTGGTTTGTTTGGAAAAAACTTCTATTGATTACTATAAAAAAGCCTAACCTTTTATTTTCCTTTGTTTTACTATTGTTATATATAATGTGTTAAAGTTATACTTACGGTGGTTTTTGTGATATTTTTTCTTGAGCACTGCCTATCGGCCGATCATCTTTATTAAACATTGTTGTTTTGACGTCTATTTCTTCAAATAAAACAAATCAAAAAAATCAAAGATAAGAAATAATATGAAATTTATACTTTGATACTTCGTATCAGACGTCATAGTTTTGTTGAAAATAATAATATCTATAATAAAATCATTGCGATCAATATCTACATTTCACGACAAAAATTTAAGTGAAATTGATTTTTCAGTATTTTTTTTCATATTTTTGTTTCTTCGTTTCTTTTTCATATTATGAGGTATAGGTTTGATTCAAATGGTTATATAGATTTTTTATAATTAAAATAATTTTGTTCTATATAAAAATAGATTTCGGCGTCTTGCAGTACTTTGCATTCTCTACTGAGAGATTTGTACTAAAATAAAACAAAATTATATCAATTGATAGAGAATTTCGCATTCTATCAGTTTATAAAAAAAGATTTTTTTCCAGAGTTGATCTTCATCTCGAAAACTTGGTTTTAGTGAGAATAGTCTGCAAAATCGGAAAATGTGAAATTATCTCCCATAGATTCCTCTTATCACAATGTTTTATGCATCATTGGAAAGAGTATTCAAAACTGAACAAAATAGTGTATATGAATTTTGAATATCACTGACTTTTCACGCCCACCTTATTGAAATAAAGTTTTGATAAACACAATTAGCTTTTGTTTTTTAATTATTTTGACGGGAGAAAAATGCTGACTATTCCCATTAAAACAAAGTTTTCGAGGTGAAGATCAACTCTAGAAAAAAAATCTTTTTTTATAAACTGATAGAATGCGAAATTCTCTATCGATGGATATAATTTTGATTTATTTTAGCACAAGTCTCTCGGCAGGGAATGCAAAATACTGAAAGACGCCGAAATCTGTTTTTGCATTAAACAAAATTATTTTAATTATAAAAAATCTATATAACCATTTGAATCAAATCTATACCTCATAATACGAAAAAGAAACAAAGAAACAAAAATAAGAAAAAAAATATTGAAAAATCAATTTCACTTGAATTTTTGTCGTGAACTGGATTTTTAACTTTTCGTTTAATCCGCTTGCGATTCTCTTTCTCCTGACGAATGCTCCATTAGATAACCCAATAGAACAAGCGATGCACCATCTAGATCAATGGAATTTCTGTGTAACTGATAAAAAATTAGTAGTGGATGTCTTAAAAGAGTGGTACTCTGATAGATTATTAAACACAGTTTTAAGTCAATGGAAAATAAGTAATAAAGTTGTGCGTAATAGAGTTAATATACCCTTAAAACTGCTCTGCTATAATGTTGAAGAATGGAGCACACGTGCACTAGAAATTATTGAATTAGTTTACAAAATAGAAGCTTTCATATGCATATTCACCGAAGTGGAAGAGCTATGGAATATAAATAGATCACCATATTTCAACATACTTTATCAAAGAGGCGCTAGTCATAGTGGAGTGCATAGCAGTTGGAAAGTATCTAAAGGCAACACATGTTGAGACAAACATACCGAACAGAATAGTAGTAGATATTATAAGCCTTTCAGAATCGAAACGTATCATCGGTATTTATTGACCTAATAGTCGAAAGTGCAATCTTGATGATATTTTTCCCTTTAGAGTAGGAAAGTACCATAATCACGAGTGATTTTAACGCTACCGTGAAAGAATGGGGCAGTCTGTTAACGGATAAGAGAGAAGCATGTGTGAAGGAATGGATCGAAGAGAATAATCTTATTTACATACCGTCGACTTCCCACTCATCAAAATGCTCGATGTGCAATATAAATTTATCTTTCTCAAATATGACAGTTATTTCTTGCGATACTCTACATTTTGATACCAGTGATCACTGGCCTCTTGTTTTGACATGTGAGAATATTTCTTTCGATTCAGAAGGCACATTTCCTCACGTCAATTGGAAGGCATTTGAAGCTATCTTAGTGTTACTTCCAACATTCTGGATTAAAGAGCAAAAGAGAATAATTATAAATGTATAGTCTAGACAATACGCGCGTTTTTTAGCAGCTATCAAAAACAGAGTAATGAAATAGAAGCAAAAAGAGAAATACAGATCAACATTACCTCGGTACATAATCGAAAAATTAAAAGAATTAAGAAAAGTAAGGAATAAGTTTTATCATTTACGGCAAAGAGGAAAGTTTTGAGAAGAAACAAGAATACTTTTAAGAGTGATTTCAAGAGAAATAAAAAATGAAATAGGGAAGTATAAAGCAACTCAGTGGCAAAATTTTCTAAGCTCAATTCAGCAGGTACATGATGATAAAGATAAAGTGTTTTGGACGTATCTATAAAACACGCACGCTACCATTATATAAATTATTAAATACTAACAAATCAAGATGAAATAATACAGGAACTACATAAGTACTACAGAGAGCAGTTCAAACTCCCTTTGATCGATCATTCAGATGTAAACGAACTGGAAACTAGTAGAGAATGTAACGAAATTTTAAGAATATTATCAGATTCGAGGGAGCAAATGGAAAAAACAAATAATGATTAAAAAACTTCCTCCAAGTTATATCGAATGTTTGGCTAATTGTTTTAACCAATGGCTAAGAGAGTGTAAATATCCAGAAGAATGGAAACTAGTAAAAATAGTAACTCTAAATAAATTAAAGGTCGAAATTCCAAGAGGAGATCAAACTCGTCCAATTTCCTTACTAGCTACTTATTCAAAATTATTTGAAAAATTAATACTTAATCGAGTTAGATATTGGTCAGAACTTAACCATCTAGTGCCATTGGAGCAATCCGGCTTTCGTCCGCAATGTCTTCTACCAACAAGAGTACTTTAAATTTTTCAAGAAATAAAAAATGATATAGCAGCCAATGTACCGACATTTGCTGCCTATGTGGACTATTAGAAGGCATATGATCGCGTATAGCACGCTGCACTTGTGACAAAATTGTGCAAATTACGAATGACAATAAGGCTTTTAAAGATGATCGTATCGTGGCTAAAAGAAAGGAAAGCGTATGTAAGTTTTGGAGAAAAATCATCGGAAATTTTCAATATTAATATTGGTCTGTCCCAAGGAAGTAGTCTTAGTCCGTACCTTTTCGTAGTGTTTCACTGCGATTTAATTAATTGTACGGGAGCGCACTCAGAACACTTTCTTGCAGATGATCTTTGTGTGATCATAAAACCTCTTATCTTTAAGAAGCTAGCACCTATGATAGAATTCTTAGAAAAAGAAGATACACGGATTTGTGACCAAATACTTGCGTATTCAAAGAAATGAAAGCAATCAATGAATATATCGAAGACAGTAACTCAATTGTTTTATATCCAAGTAAGAAAACCAATAGTGAAAGTAAAAATGGACGGGTAGAAACTTGAATCAGTAGATAAATTTGAATATTTAGGGTTTACATGGACTAATAAATTATCCTTGAAACCAACAGTCGATAGATGCATGGGAAATATTAATAAGTCTCTCGGAAAGCTTAGATGGTTAAAAGGAAAATGTTTCATTTCTATTCAAGCGCTTAGACAATGTTTCTTCGCGTACACTTTTTCTCATTTTCCATGGCTATTCCCGTTTTTTTTGCTACTCCCCAAGATACAACAACAACTATTACGACAGAAATCCCATATGGCTCTTCGATTGGTACATCGCTGTTCGTTCACTTCAGCATGTAACCTATACACCATGACTAATGAACATTCATTAGACTACTATGTTAAGCACTATATTCAAAGAAGACTAAACGCTATTTAAAGTGGATATCATTTATTGAAGCAAAATAGTATAATACACGAGAATAGAGTACCACAGTCGTCTCGCTTCTTTCTTCTCCTCGTATTCTTTCTTGTTCGCCTTCAACATTATCTTCCGTCTCTCATTATATTCTATTTATTTTCGTTTATCTTTACACGTTATTCGTCAAAGAGCGTGAGCGAAAAACTCGCACATTCTATCGTTGGTATATTGTATCACGCACTACCTTAACATTGTAGCTTGTACTTTAAACATATTTATTCCGTATAGCATGTAAGCACTTCCGAGAGTTACATTTACTGCAAAATTAAAAAAAAAATTCGAGAAATATAGCAGGTACATTTTTTCGATATTTTCGAAATCAAGTTTTGTGTCGATGATTCAATTTCTAGCAAAGTTTTTCAGTACTTCAATCATTTTCATTTGATTATATATCACCCATAGTTTTAAATTAAGTAAAAGAATGTCTTTATTAGATTTCTTGGATAGAAATCTATTAAGTTTTCAACAACACTACTTGATAGATGTAGATTTTCGTCTTCTTGGTTATTCAAAGTAGTAAAATTTTCTCTAATGTAAAAAATTCTGAAGGTGATAGCTCGAAATATATCGGAAAAAAAATTGCACACATTAGAATTTCATTGCATGCGTTCATCCCAGAAAATGCTTTAACTGCAAGATGTGGAGGCCTAGCTGGATGCGATGGTTTTTTTTGTAGAAAATGTAAAATGTATTTCATCATTAAAACCGAATGGAATAATGTTAATCAAAAATAGTTATTGCCTGTATCAGTAGTATATATAAACAGTTACCAACTTGATAATGTAAGCAGAGGTTTTGACTTTTACTGTAATATAGCAAATAAAAAGCATTGGATGCTTTTTTATACTGATTTCTTATCTCTGTTATCTAGCTGTATTTTTTTATTATATGCTTTATTTTGACTGAGTGTCGCGACTACCTACTATGTTTTCTTTCGTTGTTAAGATTTGCGGCTGTATTCCAACGCAATATCACCCCATTCTGAACAACCGTTATTTCGTGCCTTGATTTTACATCATCATACTTTGTATAGAATTTATTGCTGAGTAAACATAATATATGAGGATTTTATTTCATTATGATTGATAAATCACACTGAAATTAATCTCTTGTGTTCCATCTTTATTCGGCAATAAATTTCATGCAAAATATGATGATACAAAAGCAAAAAGAGGACAGATGAAGAAAAAGATATTTGTACGAAGGGCTATATTGAGAGCTTCACTTATTTTATAGGAATGTAAGTTAAACATCGATAAAATCATTTGATCAGCTTTTTATCGAATGTAGTAAAGTGCTGACAACATTTCTTTCGCATGCATCCAGATCTAAGTGAATGATAAAATGTTACTTTTTGTTATTAAAAACTGCGCTGTGAATAGCAATAACAAATCTCTATTAACCGTTGACAATGATCTTTTACAAGCTAAAAATGAAAAATCTACATGGTATTACTGCCTCCAACTATTGGGCCCATTATAAAAAAAATCTTTTGAAAGCTACTTTGGTTTTCGATATATTTTTGTCTGAAAACATCGTAAAATATTAAACTTTATGTAAAACATGATCTAAAAGAATTTATTGAAGTGCATATGGATAGAAATTCGAACTCATCATTCCTATAGAGGTTGGCGACATAGCATCAGACTCTCATAGACATGATCATCATACTAGCACGTATCCACAAGGTATTTTGCTCAAACCTCAGTACTACCAGTCATGGAATAACCTTAGACAATTTATTAATGCCTGTTTATCTTGAGTCACCCATCCGATAGCATGTTGATAATATGCGACATACACCGGACCTTGTGCTTAATGTATGGCCAGTCAGTGTCTATAAATTGTAGGAAAAATATTGGGCTTGTCAAAACTATCTTTGGACATCCTCCTAAACCGAAAGACGAGAGTATACTTCTTCTTTTTCTTCGATATACTTATCCCCGTTCGCAACAAAGATAGACTCAATAACTATACGCTTGTAGTCGAATTAACTATGACAGTGAATTATCGAAGCACTTTACTTGTGAAATTAGACCAAACATTTATGAGCGTGGTGCACTGTTTCGTGCGTCTGCTCACACTCATGTTAAGTTTCATGGAGGTTTGTGAAGCGCATGTTTCTAGCATCCAAATGGTCGAGGATTGCTGGTGAAACAAAGATAGATAGACAATCTTAATGTGCGTATGTTCAGACCTATGCGTGAGACGCTGATGACGGTCTCTGAATCAAATAAAGTATAGAAAGAAAAAATTCTGATCACTAAAAAATTTGTAAATTAGGTTTGAATGAGAACCCATATAAAAGTATTTCGATAGATTTGGGATTGGTGAAGACGGAACCCTGGAAGGGAGGCCAAAACCCTACAGGGCCAGCCGGGCATAAGATGGGGACAGTGAACAGATCCTGACATGAGCCAGACGAGGTTGAGAGCAGAACGCTTGGGGAGGTAGTGCATAGCTCTGCAGGGCCAAGTGAAAGTGAGAGAGAAATTCTAGAGAAGGGAATGCTAAAACTACACAGAACCTGATAATAGTGAAGGGGAAACACTGGGGAGGAAGCGGCAGAATTCGACAGGCACCAGCTGAGAAGGGGTTGAATAGTTGGATACTTGAATACTTGAATTCAACTTTCAAGTTTGACACTACTGTTTCAGAGTAAGGTGGCTGTAGGCATTTTTCAAATAATTTTAAAAATAACATGAGAGAAATAATTTGAGTATTTAGCACTATCTAAAGTTGAGCTTTTTCTGTATTTTTATAAAGTCAAAAAACAATTTCAGTCACTTTTCTTTTGAAATATGTTGTGAGTTTTGAAGATGAGCCTAATTGTCTTTGAAAATAATGGACAGATAGTCTAGCTTCTCCTCTATCGCTATATAGAGGATCAAAAAATGTCCATTGGCTATGCTCATAAGAGAATCGTTGACAAGAATTGCTTTGAAATGTAACAGCTGTCATGAATTATGAACAAACAATATTCATATCGTCGCGAATGTGTTAACAATAGTTTATATGGTTATTTAATTATTAGTAAATGTTTTTTACGAACATACATTTGCAAATTGTCTCTGTTTATCAAATGCAAGTTTTACACTCTTATGTATTATTAAAAAAAAAACATAAGTTATCGCATCAAAGCGAGAAGATAAGAAAGTAATAAACCAAGAGAATACATTAGGAAGAACTGCTGATAGAATGAAAGATAGAGAAGGAACATATAACACATTTGTCTTGCGGCACAACTAACCACACACATGCCATAATAATACCGTAAAGACTTGAGTCAAAACTTTTCCAAGAATATTTGCAGAATGATTTACGGAATACATACAGAAGAGTCTGAATGAAATTTATCAAGTCCTCTTATGATTAATATACAACACTATGAATAGGTGAAAATCGAAATGAAGCAAAGGATTTATTATACATCTCAGATTATTTCGAACGGTGTAGGCTCAAATGAAGACCATTTATAAATTCACCCTGTTTTTAAATTTAATAATAATGACATTTAATTTGATATATAAATCAATTTTTATGTATTAGTTCACAAGCGAATTGATCTTTTAAAACATAATATTCACAAACATCATAGAGAAACAAAGAATTAATTGCCTAGATAATCATATATTTGTCATTTATTCTCTCAATAAATACTTTATATTTTCATCTTTTAATTAAGATATACACATAAATATATTTATTAAATTTTTAATAAAAGAAAAACTGAATATAAAGTTGACAAAATGATAAAACATCTGGCGAAGTTATTCTTCAATTATCAACTAAAAATATAAAACTATTTAACAGTGTAGAATGAATATATGTTCCTATCTATCACGATTCATTAATAATACTTTTTTTAAAAGGAAATAAATATTAGTCAAATTTTATATCTAAAATACAATATTTTTTTTATTATTAAATAAAAATAAAAATAATTAAGTTTTAACAATTGTTTGTTTTTGTTTTTGTGGTCGTAAATAATTCATACTAATTATATCTTGTTTACAACCTGTATGACTTGCAAATGGAGATGATTTTGGACGATTAAGTAATTGAGTAAAACCATTCTAAATTATTAATAAGAAAAAAAATGTATAATTTTTTTTTTTTGTTTTAGAAATAATTTAATACAAACTTTTTGATGCATTTGTGAACGAAAATCATGAAATACACTCATATTTGTACCATTATGATCAGGATGTATGGGACTACTAGGTGAATGTGCAAATGGTGGTTTATTATTTCTACTTAAATTAAATGCTGAAGGACGACTTTGTCTTGTATTAAAACGAGCAGGACTTTTCAAATTAATAAAAAACAAAATTATTTTAGAAATATAATAAATAAATAAATACTTGATTGAATTTGATGAATTACTCGATATATCAGATGATCCTGCATTAGATTTTGAATGTACAAATAGAATATCACCTTAAATATTATATTTAATTTTATTAATTAAATTATTATTTTTACTTGAAGAATCGTCTATATTAATACGATGAAGATTTCGAAACCATGCAATTGACTAAAATAAAATAAGTGAAATATCTACTGAAAACTCGAATATAAAAATGAGTTATAGTCGATTTATTGGTAAGAAATCCTCTGTATGCGGGCAAAATTTTCACCATGAGGACTAGAATCGAAGATATCGGGATGGTTTTTAGATTGCAGAATACGATATTTGAATTTTTATTTTATTTTAAATGTTCCATTTTCAAAAATATCGCTGATCAAAATTCAAGAAATACAGTTTTAATTTGAGTAAAAGAACTATTTAAAAATTGGTCTCTGTGACAATCTATCCCTATCTGAACTGAAAAAATTCAAAAATACTCAAATTAATCTTCTAAAAAATTTTGTCATATGCATAAAAAACAATCTGTTTGTCTCTTATTTCTTCTTAAACTAAACGAATAAAATATTGAAATATACTATTCGATAGTACTCATTCCAGTCTATCAAAACTACTTGAGAATAATATATATATACATCTAAGAACATTTTTTCATGACAATATGCGTAAGTTTTATTTTTTGCGACAGCTGCATATGTAAAATAAGTTTTTCAAATATTTTTTAAGTTCAAAAATCATATGTAATAAAAACTTCCTGAGATTTAATGATAATACCATATGTTCACGATATTTAGAATAAAAAATATATATCTCTGTAAAAAGTTCTTTGATTAAACAGTATGTTATTCCAAGATGGAATCAATCTATCAGTGAAAAAAATCTAACCTGTCCATTTGGTTTAGCTAAAATAGTGATACATTCTGGTCCTGTTTCCCATTTTTTTTGTTCTTTCCAAACAAAAATATGTGGTGGTTGTGGAATTATACCATTTAAATGTCCACACCAAATCTTTAAAAAAAAGAAATCAAAAAGAAATAATTATTCTTTTTTTTTTTTTGTTACTGTAACAGTTTGTCCAGCTTGAATAATTGTATTAGGTGGAAATCGAAAACGACAAATTGGTTTTGAATGAATATTTTGTTGTAAAAAATGTCCACTTAAATCATAATCATCAGAATTTGATATATTTAATAATCGAAGATAATTTCCATTTTTTGATTCAATTTCATGAATACGAATATTTGTTAATGTTCTACAATTGTTTAATAAAATAATTAATTAAATAAAAACTGAAATATACTTATCAATATTTGGTTTTATTTCATCTTGATTTTGTTTTAATGTATCAATTGATAATAATGGTTTAATTGGTGTTATTATTTCATTTTCTAAACATAGAAAAAAAAATGTTTTTTTTTTGTTTTATTGATAATAAAATCTAACTTGTTTGTTTAGATAATTGTTGTTGATTTTGAATATTTTCATCAAGATTAAAACTAACTGATTTACTTCGTGTTGATGATGAAATAGATTTTGATGGTGGAGAATTTAATACTAAATTATTTCTTTCAGAAATATTTTTATTAAATTTTTTTAATTCAACATCTTCATCATCATCATCATCATCATCATCGTCCCATTCAGATTTTGTTGCATCAATTGGAATTATTCTTTTAACAAAAATAAATAAA
Source organism: Macrotrachela quadricornifera (assembly GCA_022393335.1). Lineage (NCBI taxonomy): Eukaryota > Metazoa > Rotifera > Eurotatoria > Philodinida > Philodinidae > Macrotrachela > Macrotrachela quadricornifera. Next base: position 1,303,027 of record JAJEKB010021225.1, on the reverse strand, counting down.
AATTTTATTAAATATTAATTACTTACTCATCTTCTTCTTGTTCAACTATTGGTTGATTTAAAACCGTTTTAATTGTTATTAATTCTTCAAGTATAGTTTCATGTGTTTTAGATACCATAGACATTAATTCATATAATTTATCATGAATTATTTTAACTGATGATAATTTTTCTTCAAGATTATTAATAAAAAAATTTAAACGTTTCATTAAATTTTGATCAACCATTAATTTATAATCGAAATACATTTGTTTCATTTCCATTTATATTGTAAAAAAAAACCGAAAACTGACTTTTTTATTTGTTGAATAATAAACAAAAATGTATTTTTAAAATGCAATAGTTACACACCTTTTCAATGGATTACCTTTTCAAGAGTGAATATGTATGAGAAAAAAAAAAAAAATTTTTTTTTTGAAAAAAAAGTAATGTCAAATTCTAACAACGCCAACACAAATGGTAACCAACTTTATCGAAAAAAAGAAAAAAAGAAATTTTAAAATGTTGTTTTTTGATTTATTTATTAAAATAACAAATCGAAATACGAAAAAAAAAATTTATGAATTATTTAACTTTAAACAAAAAAGAAAACTTTCAAATATAAACTTATTTATTTTTATTTGTTAAATAAACAAGTAACAACTATCTTATGATATATCGAAGATTTTGATTAATTGAAAAAAAAATATATTGACATAGAGAGCTATGGTTTTCACTAGTGGAAATAGGAGATGAAAATGTATCGAATCTCTATTTGGTAAGTTGTTGACGATGAATTTCCAATTATCAACTATAGATACAAACTACCAATTGAAGGTCTATGAACTTCGAAAGGCTAAGATGAATAAAATGTATTCTAGCAATTTTTGTGAAGGAATTTCACTTTTATGCTTTCTATTTTTTTTTCCATAAAATTGTCGATAGTTAGAAAATCCTAAAAAATACAATTCGATACATCATCATCTCCTCTGTCTGATAATGAAATTTTCAGTTTTCAATTTTATTCCTTGAAAAAGTTATTCAAAAAACTCACTAGTATTCATGTAATTGTAACAGATGCGAACAAAACAGATCTTATCAAAATTTTGTTATTAATAGATTACTTCAAGTATAATCAAATAGTATAAAAAAAAATCTTTGCGTTCTTTTTTTGTTTGAATATTTTATAGAAAGAAAGTTTTTTAAAACTTAATATACAATATTAAAAACCGCGACTATTATTAGGATCCATAATTTGATATTAACATTAGGGAGAAAATGTTCGGGAAGCATCTGTTGCGGAAACAACAACATTCGGGATATCTAATATAATAATAGAGAATAGATTATTTTACATTATTATAATCATTTGTTTTAGTTCATTGACTAACTATTTTTATCAATAAAATATTGTAAAATTTATTAATTTTGAATAAAAGAGAAAAAGTTGCCTGATTCTCTATGGCATATCTGATATATCGTTGGTTTTTATTATTATTATTACTTTCTTGTTTGTCAGACACATACAAGAGCAAAGCAATTCATCTTTTTTAAAAGAAAATCAAATATAATTTTATCTCAAAATAGTGATTATTATAAATAAATAAAATGTCAGAATGGTATAACGTCTTCATTATGATAATATATGTTTTTAGGGTCAAATTGTGCCTAGGATATATTCATGTAAATCTATAATATTTTTTTGTTTCTTTAAAAATATAAAACATATGTTCATTTATTAATAATTAAATTAATATAAATATTGAATAAAATAACATAAAATAGTCTATTAAAATAAATTATTCTTATAATGCATTTGCACTTAAAGAGAAAAAGAAAACAAACAAAAAAAATATTTCAAGGCAAATAAAGCAGATTACAGGAAATAAAAATATAGTTTATTATAAAGATTTTTTTTTTTTACATTTTAAATCCTGAAGACATAAGATTAAATTCCATTTGTACTTGATTAGCAATTGTTGCAAATAAAATAAGTTGATCATTATAATAAAGTCGATCAATACCAAGACAAACAGCATTTCGACGTCCTTGTCTTTTACATTGTTTAAATGTTATTTCGTCATCATCTTCATCTTCATATGTATCAGGAATATAATCATGTTTTTTATAACCAGCCATTGTTAGTCTTTCAAATATAGGTCGTAAATGTGCAGCTGTTTTCCACCAATTAAAATCACTTGCATCAGATGATTTAGCTATATCTTCATTATATTCGGGTAATAATTGATATCGTCGAAGTCTAAGACAAAGAGAATTTAATGATGAACTTAATTGTGGATTATGTGTTGGTAATAAATTTGTTGAATATTGTTCTTTTGGTTTTTGTAATATATTTAAATCATGATCAGTTGAACTATCTTCAAGTGATATACTTCGTCTTAATGCAAGTGGAGCATGATATAAACGTTGTTTTAAACATCGACGTTCAGCTAAATAATGATAATTATCTAATAAACGTGTTGAATCTTCATTTTCAAATGAATTAAGTCTTGTACTAGTTGACATATTTTATTTCTAAAATGAATTTTTTTTTGTTTTTTAAATAAGAAATTTAGAGAAGATAAGTATTACCTTTTTTTAATACAATATAAATCGTGTGAAATTATTATCAGGTAAATCTCCGTATGTCTATTAAATAAAAAAAAAAGAAAACGATGATTTTCTATCTTTCAAATATTTTGTGATTGTCTCTCTCTCTCTCTCTCTCTCTCTCGTTTTCTCGTTTTTTTTTCTTTTTTTCTTTCTTTCAACAGACAGAGACAGTAAGTATACGGAAATATATCTGAGGTATATTTGATTTTCTATGTTTTTTTTTCTAATAGTTTATTTCTCTGTTATCCAGCGTAGGAGTTCGACATGACATATAAAAAACATTTATTAATCATGCCTTTTTTTTTAATTCTAGACATGACTTGATTATAGATCATGTGTTTTATTTTATCTTAGACATGATATAGATTGAATATTTATATGAATAACGCAAATTTTTAATGACGATTATTCGTTAAATTTATATTCTTTTTTTTTATTATTATTTTAAAATGTTTCTAGAAAAAAACGAACATAAAAGCAATCCGAGAAATTCATGAAATTAATCGTCGTCTTTCAATCAATCTGTAATTAAAGATTCAACAAGACTAATTTCTAAAACGAACCCGTCATGTACTAAAACATATCTTTTTAGAAGCATCGAAATTTATTTCCTTCAAGTTTGACTAAAAAAAAAAAGCGATCTTATGGAAATTGTAGAGTTTTTCGCGCTACAGTATTTGCTATGTTTTATTTTTCTAATAAGGTAAAATAAAGAAAGAAAGTATGAAGTAAAAAGGCTATGATAAAATTCTGATATTTTACGGAGATATGAACCAAATAAAGGTATAAAAGTCGCTCATCTTATCTCCAAAAATTCTCTACGGACTCTCATTATATGTATAGATTATGTTCTCTTGTTTGAAATTTTGTCTCTAGAGCTAGCCCACCTTGTAGTCCATTTTTTAGAATTTTTAATTTACAAGCTGACGGAGCGAAAATCAGTAAATGATTTGATTTTGAGAGAGGGGAGGGGGCTTAACTTTATAGTTAGTTTTTTATCAGTTTGTCTATTAATTTTAATGAAAAAACAAATTATTTAAATCTAGCCATATTTTTGGAAAACGATCTGTGTCTGACTCAAAAGCATTGATTAAAATTATGTCAATTTGTGGAGAATGAAAAGAGTTTTTGTCAAATTCTACTAAAGTATAAACATCTAAAAAAATATTTTGATTCTTTTTTTAATACGAGACCTTCAGACAATCAGACAAACAAATACAAGTCTGGTAAAACATGTATTGTAGAGTATACGTGACTTTAAATAAGTTCGGTAGATCGACTGTTCTGTCTATTATTTGATGTTTTGACATGCTTCATCACGTACTATAGATAAAAATGTCCTTTTTCAACCTTCAGAAATAGACTAAATAATCAAATAATTAAAGCTATTAGAATTAAGCACGTTTTTTTTAAATTTTACTACTTAGTATTTTTACTTGTCTACAAGTTTTGTATCAAAAACAGAATCTGCAAAATCGTTGATATTTATATTCTTGAGATCGAAACTTTATGACCATCCTTTATAGTTTGTGATGTTATGTTAGTCACAATCTGTAGGGCAAAAGCATAAAACTATTTGAAACTTCCTTGAATTATTTCACATAGTTGGTACTACATAACTACAAACTTTCAAGTCTATAGCTTGTACTACGAATACAAATAGGTATCCACATTATCATCGATCATTTTTTGAATTTCTCTGTCTTCCATTTTTTTGAAATTCGCCATGAAAAGCTCTACAAAAGTTATAGTAACTAACTTTTATTGACTTGTGTTAATAGTTTCTACCATACTACAAATGAAAAAGCTATATGATATACATCACATATATTATACATAATAAATAAATATTTCTAAGATTCTTTTGTTATTCAATAGACATTTGTTTATGCAACTTTTGTAGAGCTTTTAAAATAAATTAAAGATCTTATTATCTACTTCCTGAAAATTTATAGTTATGTATAATAATCTATAGAAGTTTTACATTTGCTGAACACAAGAACAAGAAATTATAATATAATTTCAGAACTTCCGAGACGTTCTTTATGTACTTCAACATTCATTTTAGATCGTATTTCATAAAATTGTTTTAATATGATTATTAATTCGATTCAAAATGTATTGTTTATTCCTCTTATTATGATATTGTATTAATAGACTTTTTAATAAATTTTTTGAAATATGCAAATAATATATATCTATTCACAATTTATCTTCAAAATTTCAAGTAAACAAATCTGTAATATCGACGATCGAAAAAAGGCTGAAAATCTTGATCTCGATAATTTCATATCTTTTACTTTTCTATTCTTCATTTGATTATTTTTTTTTAATTTTTAATACTATTAAAAAAATATTTTTCCTTGATTGAACCGAGCTAAAAACATAATCTTCTTAGAAATATTCATTTAAATAAAATATTATTATTCGAATCTATCGATCGAATATAAATATATTGATAATAATTTTTCAATGAAAAATGTTATAGACGAGATAAAAATTGCTATTAACATATATCAAGATACATTATTAACAGGATCTATTTAATATATATTTTCACATGTGTCTAATAAGAGAGGAAAGAAAAAAAAAAGAAACATTTTACATCATAAAAAAACAAGATCTATAGTTTCATATGATAAAATGTAAATATAATATGCTAAAAAGAATATTACAATATTAGTTAATTAAAATATGAAAATAGTTTGTTTTTAATACATTTTATTAATTTATAATTAGCTTTATTTATAAATCATTAATATTTTATAAATTTACTTTATCAAACAATATAATAGAATTTTCATTGATAATAAATAAACAATTGATGCACAACGTGCTTTTGTATTTCCTACGAGGATAGAAAGAAAGAAAAAATCTTGCTTCCCTTTCTTTTTTCTTTTCTTTTACATATCTTTCAGGCAAAATAAGCGATGGTAACTATAGATACAATGGATTGTGTCTAGAGGAGACGAAATGTGGCAAGGCTAAAGAACAGAAGAAAAAAAAACGCGAAGAGAAAAAGAACGACATCGTTTACTCGATAAATTTGTTTTCATTAGGTTTGTCGTTCTATTTCCACGAATCATCGTAAGCATTTATATATATTAGAATAATTTTTTTTTGTTAACGGATTATTTTATTAGAAATAAAATTATGGATAGAGTAGATACATCTGTAGGTATTGATAGCCTTATTAAACGTACAGTGGAAATGGCACCATTGCCTTTAACCTCAAGTAAATATAAAAGAATATTTTATATATTTAGATAAAAAAAAATTTGTTTTCTAGGTCATTCAAATCCACGACATGTAGAATATTTACCATATCCTGATGATAATTTTGTTGAAGAATCCGATCAAATTGATCAAAGTATTATTTTATCAAAAAGAAAAAAACAAATAAAAATTTTTTTTTTATTAATCTTATTTAAAATAGATAAACAATGTCCATTAGAACAAGTTTATAGCAATCGTAATAAAGCATTTATTAAAGGAGTATCAGTTGAAGTTATTCAAATAGATGCAGAAAGAGCATATAATCCTGTTACAGAATTTCTTTATCCATATTTGTAAGATTTTATAAATATATTTCTTATTAAGATATATTTATTTTTTTCAAAATTAGATATACAATAAAAGTTCGTCATGGTCCACTTTATGAATGGACAATTAAAAAACGTTATAAACATTTTCATGATCTACATAAAGCTCTTGTTCATTTTATTGAGCGAGAAACTAGACGATCTATTGATAGTTTAAATAAGTAAGATCATTAAATATAGATAAATATTTAATATAATTATTTAAAGAAATCGATTATCAGAAATGAAATCAAATGATGATGAACAACATAATTTAATTAAAAAACAAGAAGATCAACCATGTTTTCCAACTCATAATGATAGAATTTCTTTTATTGATCAATTTTCAATCGGAGAACGATGTGTAAGATTAAAATTTTTTATATTTTATTTTATTTTTTTTATATATAGAAAACATTACAAACTTATTTAAATAAAGTATTAAAACATGAAAAATATCGTGAACACATAGCTGTGGTAAGAATTTCGAAAAAATTTTTATTTAAAAATATTAATTTTATTTTAAAATAGAGAGAATTTCTTGAAGTTAGTCCAATATCATTTGTACATGGTTTAGGTACGAGTTTAAAAGAAGGTGCTATTGCAAAACGATCAAATGATGATTTTCGTGGTCGTTCAATATTTATTCGAGCACCATTTGTATGTGATAAATGTAAATTTCATCATGGACAAAAATGGTTTGTTCTTAAAGATTCATATATTGTTTATTTAAAACCTGATACTGGATTAGTTGGTTTTCCAATGCTTATTGATAAAGCTTTTAATCTTGAACATGGTTTTAGAAAAACAGGAACAAATAATGGAATTAGAATTACAAATTTACAACGATCAATGATTATTAAATTTGAAAAAGAAGATGAAAGAGATGATTGGTTTAATGCTTTAATGGATATTAAAAATACATCACACTTTATTCAACAACAACCTTTTAATTCATATGCACCTAAACGACATGATCAATATGCTCAATGGTTTATAAATGGTCAATCATATATGGAAGCTGTAGCGAAATCTATATTAGCAGCTAAAGAAGAAATATTTATTACTGATTGGTGGCTTTCACCAGAAATAGCACTTATTCGTCCATATGATGATGATTCAATGAGACTTGATAATTTACTTGGTAAACGAGCTGTAAGTTTTTAAATATTTTTATTCTTTTCTATTAAATATATAATTATATAATAAATTTAGGAAGAAGGAATTCGTGTATATATTATGGTATTTAAAGATATTGTACAAGTTGTTGGATTAAATAGTTTATATACAAAAAATAAATTAATAAAGAAAAGTCCAAATAAAAAAAATATTAAAGTTATTCGACATCCTGATCATAGAGTTTTACCTGGTACAGAATCATCATTTCTTTTTTCACATCATGAAAAACTTGTTGTTATTGATCAAAGAATTGCTTTTATTGGTGGAATTGATCTTTGTTGGGGACGATGGGATACAGATGAACATAGGTTTAATAGATTTTATTTTAATTAAATATATGTATATTAATATTTACAGTTTCTTTTTTTTTTTAGATTAGTCGATTTGAGTGATGAAAATGTAACAGAATTAAAACTTGCAGATGAATTAGATGCTGAAGCTGAAGAAGAAGCACAAAAAGAAGAAGCATCTGTTGAAGTTACAAAACACATGGCAGAAAATTCTACTAATATAAACAAAGTAAATATATTTATTTTATTTTATTAATTAATTAAAAAAAACAACAACAATATTTCAATTTCTTTAATACAATTAATAATAATCTTTAAAAGAAAAGAATCAAATATATTGCATGGTATGAAGATAATTATAAATAACTATATTTTCATTATTATCAAATATAAAATGACACACACACACACATGCATCATTAAAGTATAAATCAAAATTAAGTTAATAAACATGAAATTATTGACATTTCGGATGTAGAAAGAAAAGAAAATCAATCAATGAATCTTACACGATAATATAGGAAATATATCTAGTTTCTTAAATTGTTTTTTTTTTCTAAAATATACAAAACTTTAAAGATCAACTCGTATAATGTATTTTATTTTTATTAATAATAATAAATCGATATAATTCATTAATTTATATAGGGAAGATTTTTTTTCAAGAATATGATAGAAACTAAACTTTTGAATGAATATTCTTTCCTTATAGAATTTATGATCAGTGGCGGAGCCAGGATTTTGAGCCAGGGGGGCTCAGCCTCCCCTGGATTTTTTGGGACCCTTACAATAAAAAAAATCTTTGAAAACACTACTGCAAATCTCCTGATTTTTCAAAAAGAAATGATAACCGGGGCGGGGGGGGGGGGGGGTAGCTTCGCAAAGGTCCCCTGTACTCCCCCCAGGGGTAAGCCACATCTCGGGAAAATTTCCGTAGCCCACTACCTATTTTATTTGTGAGCGGGGCCTCAGTCTCCTCAACGGGCCTTTGAGCCCCCCCCCCCTAACAAATGCAATACATGTATCAAAAATTTCACTAGGGGGGGGGGGCTGACCCCCCTCCTGGCTTCGCCACTGTTTATGATAAATATTTAACATAATTTCACATTGAAAATAATTATGATAATTTTCATAATTACTTGATATGAATTGAATGCTGGATATCCGACTGAATTATATAAATTTATTAATCTAATAAAATATTATTTAAATTTAAAGAATAACTCAGTTGAAAAAACAATTAATGAAGATGAAATTATAAATCAATTCACAAATACAGATTATGATTCAACAAAAACATCAGGTATAAATACTTATTAAAAAAGTCAAAAAAAAAAATAAATAATTTATTTTTATCAAAGGAGTAACTGATATTAAAAGTGAATTAAGTCGAGCGGAAAGAAAACTTTTAGCTGAAGAAGATGAACCTGAAAAAAGACCAAATCGTCATGAAAAAAAATGGAGAAAAATTCTGAAAGTAAATTACTTTAAAATAATAAATTTAACAAATATTTTATTTTATTTTTTATATAATAGAAAACTCGAAAAGGTCATCATAATGATGATTCATCTGAAGAAGAAGAAGAAGAAGAAGAAGAAATTCCAGATGAAGAACCTAAAACAATTATTGGTGTAACACCAGTTGTTGATAAAAAATGTCGATATTTTTTAGGAAAAGATTATTCAAATTCTTATCAAAGTGATTTTTTATGTATTGACAAATTTGATGAAGGTTTTTTTTTTGTTTATTAATTAAGATTTGATTTGATTTTTATTATTTTATAATTTTAAAAGATTATATTGATCGAAAAGAGCATCCACGAATGCCATGGCATGATGAAGCATTAGTTGTTACTGGTGAAGCAGCAAGAGATTGTGCTAGACATTTTATTCAACGATGGAATATTCATAAAGTTCGATTTTATTATTTTTTATTTATATCAAAATATTTTTTTTTCAATTTATTATTTTAATAGGCAGATAAATTTCGTTTTAATGATTCATATCCATATATTCTTCCGAAGAGTTATGATGATAAAGATTTATTTGATCCATCATTTCTTTCTTCAATTCTTGGTGATGAAAAAAAATTAATTCGTGTTGATGCTCAATGTGTTCGTTCAGTTTCATCTTGGTCATGTGGACTACTTACTGTTGAACATTCTATACAAAATGCTTATATTCATATGATTGATAGTGCTCAACATTATATTTACATTGAAGTAAGAATTAAAAATTTTTTATTTTTAGTTTTTTTTTCTTAATAAAAGAAAAATTTTAGAATCAATTTTTTGTTTCAATTGCTCAAGATGCAACAATTAAAAATAATATTGGAGATGCACTTTATCGTCGAATAATTCGTGCTAGTATTAATAAAGAAAATTTTCGAGTTTATGTTATTTTACCATTATTACCGGGATTTTCAAAAGATAATGCTGTTCAAGCTGTTCTTTATTTTATTATGAGATCAATTAATAAAGGAGAAACATCACTTTATCAAAGATTAAAACGTAGTGGTATGTATTTTTATTTTTATTATTTATAAGAAAGATTTTTAAATTATTCAGTTCAGTATTAAGATAAATTTTTATTTAATTTAAATTTAATAATGAAATATCTGACATGTTCATTTATTCTTAGCATTTTTTCGTAATATACAACAGAATTGTCGTTAAGTATGTTAGATTGTTAATTTTAGTTTATTGTAAATATAACTTCATTTTAATAATAATACTAATATTTAGTTTTTCTTCAAACAATGCGTCTTCATTATTTTGCAAAGCATGTTTCAAGCAAACAGTGCACGATGAAGAATTTTGTATTAGTTGTTTTAGATATAATGAATCTTTTTGTATTTGAACAATATCTCTCTTATTACTTATTTATTCAGACTTCATTTTCTAGAGCTTGAAAAGGTCCATTTTTTTTGAATAAAAAATTAAGTCTAAAAAAAAAGGATTAATAAAGGAAATATTATCAAAATATAAAAAGTTCTATTATATCTGATACATCTAATAATTGATGTTATTCACACATCAATTCAATCAATGAAAACAATTTGATTGGAATGAGCTGAGGAATTTATTCGAATCATAATTCATATCACATAAATATTATTGGTTTGCTTCTTAAAATAACACAAATAAATTAACTGAATTTCATTTAATCTCTAGTAGATAAAAATCTAATAATATACACAGATAAAGATTGAAATGATACTGTAGAGAATTAGCTTCAGAAGACAGAACTTTATTTACTATGTTATTAACTTTTTGACAAATTTATAAATTATATTCTAGAAAATAATTTAAATTTACTATTTTCTTAGTGCTAGAATCCATTAAGATAAAGAATTAGTATTCATTGATCCGTACTATTTGATAGAAACAAAGAAATTCTTCGTAATTATGTTATTGTTGGATGAAAACATGTCATCAATAAACTCAGATGAAATATAGATAAGTATAGCATAAATATAATAGCAGAAGTTTATTAAGAAACACAAACAAATAAATATAGAAGATTAATAATAAAAAAATACAAAAAAATATATTAATAGGAAAAAAGAGTATCAATACTGTTAATACGTATGCGGTAGCATCGTATTCATGCGTTCCTTTGTGACCTATTATTATTATTATTATTTTCTTTTCTCAACATCATCATCAAAAATCGATACTTGATGAGACAATGATCCCGAGAATGAAGCATCACTTAAGAGACGCTCCACGAAAAAACCCAAGATTGCCAAAACATGTGGGTCAACAGATTCTGGATCTAACCCCATAGGAAGTT
>JAJEKB010021225.1:1209608-1241591 GCA_022393335.1 Macrotrachela quadricornifera | reverse complement strand
TGGCAGTCAATCAAGGTGTAGGTGATGGAATTGTTGCTGATGATGTCAACTTAGTTGACGAAACGTTCAAAATTCAAATAAATAATTAATTTTCTACTTTCACTTAATTGTTGTTTTATTAGATTTATTTTTGACAAAAAAGATTTTTTGCTGAACTTTTTTCAGAACGATGATACAAGATTTCTTTCCTTCTTCTGACATGTTGTTAATGTCGTATGCAGAAATTTTTCGAAGAGAATCTCGTAATGGATTGTCACAAAATTTTCTACCATATCACATTTTAAATCTGTATTTGCCTACGGCAAAGTTTTCCATAAGATGAGAAACAGGCTTCTCTTTCAATACGTCAGTGATCGTCACAATTTACTATTCAATCAAGCATTGAATACTCTGTATTTAAACCATAATTTTCTGTGTAACAGACAAAAAAAAATTCTGTCCTACAAGAATTGAATTGCTTTTTAATAAAAATGAATAACAAGTTGAACAATGATTGAAAATAATAATAAGGTTAATTTAACTATCAATGAAAATACTGTCAAGAGACAATATTTTCAATGACTTTGAAATATATAAAAAACTACATTGTATGTAATTATAATATTTTGGAAATAATATTTCATTAAATCTAATTCGTTTTATTCTTAATATTTAACAAAATATACGTATTAATATCCGTTCAACGAAGGAAGGATCATTTTCATTTAATTCCTGATGTACATGCCAATATCCACTTTTCCATAATTGAGAAAATAATGAAATATCTAAAGTAGCATAATATATACTTTTATTCTACCAATGTGATTCAAAAGATATTTGATATATGGTAAGACGTTATTTAAATATTACCACAAATTAGTTCTATTCCTCTAGAATAAGAAAATATTAACATTCATGAATCTCTCTAAAACATAATTAGATATGGATATGAATATTTTTGATCACCAAAAAAAGATACAAATAATCATCAAACTAATTAGCATGTAGTAAACAATAGCGAATGTGGGTAAAGTTAGCAGCAGATTCGACTTTTTTCAGAAAATATTCACCTACTAACCTGTATCAAATCCGCTCATCAGTGTGTCTTATGCAACTCAACGAGTTCTATTCAACGGTGTATTCAGATCTTCGATAGCTCAAAGTATAATTTTCAGATTTTTTCTAAGACCACCTATTAGCTCAAAACTTACACTTTGAACTATAGAAGGTCTGAGTACACTGTTGGGCAGAGCTCGTCGAGTTATGTAAAACATACTGATGAGTGACTTTGACACAGATTAATATGCGAGTATTCGTTGAAAAAAGTCGAATCTGCAACTAACTATGCCCACATATTTGATATAAACAATACAATTTTGAACTAAAATCAGAAATATTCTTTTATTTCAACAAATAAGCAAATTTAACTAAAAATTGAACTGATTTGTAAGCGACGATTTTAGAATTTTCTTCAGACTATATGAGTATCTATTCTAAGTGTCTACCATTTTATACGTCATTTCTCTCTACTTTCGTTCTTTATTTTTTTTCCATCGACCTTGTTCATTCTATACTTTGTCTATTCTCGTCTGTATGTAATCGCTGATTGTTCATCTATCTATCTATTCTTCAACTCAGTGGAATGACTCAATTTAAGAGGAAAATAACTATCTATCCCAACACCATTGTAAAAACTACAATTATAAAATGATGAAGTTTCAAAAAACTAGAAAGAGTTCATATATCATCGTTGATTAAGTAGCTGTTGTTATTATTTGTATCTAGAATAGAAAAACAAAAAAGTCAGTATCTGTTTCCTAACGATTTGTCTAAAAAGTTCTATTCTAAATTGTAAATAAAGATCCTTATTACTGTTTTTGATAGTTGCTTATGTACTAAAATACTCTTTAAATGATCTGTTAAATGATGCGCAAAAATAACTGAAATATTTCGTAACTGTATATCCTCAAAAATTTCTTGCTAAATTTGATGAAATTTTGCTCCAAAGCCTGCTAAATTCGGTGTTTGTAAAACTTAATAAAATATCTTTATTAAAATCTATTTTCTTTTTTTTGCTTTCTTATTCTATTTCGGATCTCAAATGTTATCCCTAAACTCACAGTGTATTTTACTTAATAATAATTTCTGATCTTTCTGTCCTGGTAATATATTATAAAATCGATTAAAATATTTATCTATAAAATACGGCGGATATGTATGTAATAATAACATAGTTCTAATTATTTCTATTTCTTCTACTAAATCTACCTTATGTGAACATACTCTTGCTGCTCTTGCTAATGCTGCAAACGGTATGCCTTTCATCATATACAGTGGATGTGATGAATTGAATGATAAAATATACGGTTGTACAGCTAACTTTGGATATGCTAGTGTTCTGAAAGTCGTTGTTTCTATTTCTACTCTAACATCTAAATAATCTATATGATTGTCTATTTCAAAAGTTAAACTTATGTTCTCATCTTTCTTATCTAGCTCACTTGGATTTCTTTCTATTTTTTCTTTGCTTTTCTCTGCTGTTAAAAATATATCCTCTCTAAATTTAAAATATAGCCTTTTGTTACTGTTCTCTTGTTCTTTAAACTGTTTCTCCCATTGTCCCATGTAAATATCTGCTAAAACTTCTGTACATGCGGACTCTGTAGGTCCTTCTCTAATATTTAATTTTCTCTCCTGATAATTGTAAAGCAAAAACGCATTTTCTAAACCATATTTACAAAGTATCCTCACTGTATTTATCCGTATCTATCTTATTCTTGCTTAACATTTCACAAACTGTTAAAATCGATTCTTGTTCCGGTATCATTGTATATAAATCAGTTATGTCAGATGTATATAAAAGAGTCTGGCCTGTTGTTCCGAAATTTGTTAAGTATTTTCACAATTCTATACTGTTCGTTAAACTATATGGGCGAGCTTGTCAAAAATGGGTCTTATGAAGCGATTCAAACTTTAATAAGAACTTCTTTCTCAATCCAACATTGAGCGCGTCCATTTTCTGATCTAATATTTGCCTACTTCAGTTCGAGAGTAGACATTTTCTCAGTTTAGACGCTGTACATATATATACTCCTGGAAAGCAAAAGCTGAATACGGTATTTCGACTGTTTTGAAACTCTGAAAGGGCATTTTGGAAAAAATAACTGTACCATTGGACAGTGCTTGAGGTTCTCTATCACCTTGTATATTTTTGTTTTAGTTTGCCTTTAGCAATACTAAAATAAATTGAGTGGAACGAAAGCACTCTCATGTCTAGATTCTCAAAGACATGATTTTGTCTCATTAACGAAGTTTTTAAAGTTTTTATCGCTATAGAATTACCTTTTCAATAAAGCAACTATATACGCTTAACCAAACTACATGACGAATACAAAAATGTAGGGCGACTTCAACGTAGAGCATACATAACATGTTGGGAAAAATTCAATATGTAATAGTTGGAACAAATCTAGATGCGTTGCCTGAATATTTTCAACGCGTGTACATGTCCTAGGTATTTCAACCGAAAGAATAGATATACGTGTATAAATAGATAAGCGTATAAATAAGAAAGGGAAAAAACCAACACAATATTGACAAATTCTTAACATTCCTACCTTCGACCACAATATGGTTCAGCAAGCAATAAAAGGATGCAAAGAAATCTGGGGAAAAAACTGCTAAGGAGTTATATTTCGGCGGGAATGTGTCTGTGTTCTTCGTAAAATCAAGAATAGAGCATACAAGTAAAGCAAAAAATTATATCATGTACGAGGTAATTATGACGAGAATAAGGTTTTCTCTTCTAATAGTTTTTTTTTCAAAAAATCCATCCTCTCCCGCATAGGGAGTGCACGAGGAAGATTCTGCATATTTGGATTAATCTTTCATATGATCTGAACGAAGTGACAAATGGCATCGGAATGGGCCAAAAAAGCTATCGGAAGAGCCGCTCAGAAGCACTCGGTACAAAGCAAAAAGAGTGATCAAAAATCATATAAAGTGTAGTCATCAGGCATCAATCGGAAGTCGTATTTCGACCTCTCGACTGATCGCAAAATGTCAATCTGAAGGCTTCTTCTAGACTTTCAATACCCATTCAAGGTTAATATAGACGCTTGAAAATCCCTATTGGATGATCACCAGGTACTCATCTTCTACAAACTATTTCTGTTTATTAAATATCTAATTTATTTTATAGTTTTACATTAAAAAAACTCTCGAAAATATCGTTTTTGCATGCATCGATAAATTGTTGCTTCTTATCTTTTTCAATACGAAAGGCTACTTCAGCTCCACCTTGATCTCTTCCTATCCATTGAGTGTCATTATATGTTGGATTGAGACGAAATATACGAAGATACAATGCACGAGTCCATGTGGTATAAAATCGACATTTGTTTGTATGGCCAAAATCAACAAGATTCGCCCAATCAAATCGCCAATTCGAATTAAGCACAATTCGATCATTATAAATTGACATTTTAGGAAGTCGCTTATTACGCACTGCTGTTCTCATCACTTTGTCAGCAGTGGCCACCCAACGTCTGATAAATTCGAGATCACGCGATTGATTAATTGACTTACGAATAGTCTTGGCAATACTTGATAGAGATTTTGGGTCTTCAAAACAATCAGATAATGGCATCAAGATAGCATTTGCAATAAGACCAGGTTGTGCATCTGGATTAGATTCTTTTCGATAATTGATCATTATATTTGTACGTAGAATTAGTTCTTCATTATTTTGTGTACGAAGAGTGTTAAGTATAAGAATAATGTAGGCACTCAAGGCATCTTGAATAGTCACATGCTGATCATCGATTAATGCATGTAATTTTTTAAGTTGTTCTCCGCTGAAATGAATGTTAACTTGATCATATTCTACTGGATTGTTTATATCATTTGCTTCCATCTGTTCATCATCCAAGAATTTTTTTATATCAGGTTTAAGAGTTTCATCAGCTGCATCATGTAACCAAACATGTCTATTAAAGATAGGTATCGGTTTAGGTGCTTCCAAGTTTTGATATAAATGTGAAATTGTTTTTAAAAATTGTAAAAAAGCATCAGCATCTCCTAACATATGTGACCAACTTGCACCCATTACCCATTCTCCACTTTGTACAATATAAGTAAGTTTCAAACGGAAAAGTGGTTCATCTCTGCAAGAATCACTTATCAATATTTTAGTTTGTACTTCATCTAAGAATGGTTGAAGTTGCTGTGAATTTTTATCAACAACAACATTCGAATCAAGAGGCCATTTTACAAGATCAGTATTTTCGATCACTAATACTGGAATAGCATTATTGGATATTTCAATTTTATAATGTTCACCATCGTATCCGAGAAAACGACCAGCAATAAAAGGCCATGACAATAAAGTACGACTAAGTGCATCTTTGAATTTAGCGGAATCCCAACCCGATGGATAGACAAATACATTATTGACAAGTCCTGTAATCCATAGATCAGTACCAGCAAGTTTAATACAACGTGTATTGCCTAATCGTATTGTTGGATATACGGATGAAGTTGTCATCTTTAAATCTAAAAAAAGAAATGGATTGTATAAGAGAGACAAGTTATAATAATAATAGAAAACAAAAATGACCGTATCTGATTATTACATGGGTAATCTTAATAATAGAGAAGAAGAGTTTTCTCAAATAAAAGACACCTACTAGAACAAACTGTAAGAGATCGAGGTAAATGTTGTGTATTGTATGTAGAAAACATGAGTCCATTTCATTGCACAATACTTAATTGAGATTGAATGATGACAACAAAGAAGGACTGAAGTGACAAAAAATCATAAGAATATGTATAGCAATAGAACATCGTGATAAAAGTCAACATGTACAAGACTCTCGAATGTTCAAAACTTTCAACCTGAACAATCGAAATGGGAGCTTTTCGTCTTTGTGTAATTGAATAAAATTATAACTATCCAACGCAACAACAATTTTAGTAGGTCATCTTTACAACAGTATTTCGAGAGAATAAAACTGGATATAAATTCTACTTATGAAAAATGACTTTATATATATACATAAGAAAAATTCCCTTGTCTAAGAGAAAGTATTATCTGCACAAAAGAAGGTCTATATTTTGATTAGCGCAACAAATCAGGAAGTAGCATGCCCACAATCAATGGAAAAATTGATATCCGCTACTCAGACGTGAGAAATACTCGACTTAGAAACCCTCAAGATTTTCATCAAAAATCGATCGATCTCTCCACTAAGTGCCTATAATAGAGAAGTTTTATTATATTGTCAGATAAAAAAGAAATCACCAAATGGTTCTTTTCTATTATCTCGATTACGACATAAATTTTTAAATTTTTTGAAAACACATTTTAACAAAGGAAAAGCGTACAGAACAAATTAAATCTCCTTGTTTAGTTTTTTATCAAATTTCAGAGATTTGTTGCTTAAAACTATAAGTCTCTATGAACACCAATTGTGTGTATAATAAGACTTACTCCATATATATCACAAGAACAAAAAAAAAAACCAATGAATTTGAATACCAAAATAAGGGAGGGCGAGGCATACCTTAAGCACATATCATCACGCGGAGATCCCTATTACAAAAATACGCAATAGAAAAGAATATGTATATAGAACAGAACTAACAACGAGAAAAAGAAAGCACGAGTCGGAGTGGATGAATCATGCGAGTATAGTCTTTACGTGGAATGACGGCGTTAAAAAAACGCACAATAGCAAACGTATTTTCAAAAAAAACTACAAATTTATGCAATAGTCGATGTGACGAAATACATTGTTGAAATCGAGGGCTCCAATTTGATGAAGAAAGATGAAAAGATTTGATATTGTAACGTTTTATTTAAGTATAATTAATGTAGTAAGAATAATAATAATACACTAGGTTAAATGCGTACAAGTAATATGTTGAATACAATAATTTCATGCATTAAACTATGATGCGTCAGCCTCTCGATGCAATTCAACTGCGTCAGTTATATATTAACTAACTACTAGCAACCCAACCCACACACTTTTTTTTCTCTATCTTGTACACCCAGCGCTGTCTATCCGAGTATATATGTATATCCATCTATCTATACATGAGCAATTTCACGGAAAATGGGACAAATTCTATTTTTCAGAAATATGAAACTGCGCTTTAAAAGTCTGGCACAGTCATCAGTTAATGTCTTCAGTTTATAAAAAAGTGTGCCATTTTTTCGTTTCCGTGGTTGCAAAAGCTAGAATATCAGTTTTAATAGAGGTTTCCCTTTATTACGCAAAATTGTCTACTTTTTTTTTTAAAAAACTGTGTTAAAATCTCTTTTTTATTAATCTCGTTTTCTAGAAACTTTAATAAAAAGTACGATAACTTTTTAATATGATTTACTAGAGAGCACACTTGGAAGAATAGAGGACCTAAGTTTCATGGTAAGTGATTGAACGTTTTCGGAAATATGAAAGCATCAAAAATAGTCGATTCGTACTGTCACGTCCCTAATGAAAAGTAAACTGAACTTTTTGGAAAATTTGAGCATGGTTAGAAGAAACTTTAAATAGAAATTTCATAGCCTCAACTGTCTTCTATAAAGTGTACTATTTAGTTTTTAAGCATATACTCTCAATTTGTAGATTTTTCAAAGTGAAATGCATGCAGTGAACATCAATGTTCTTTTTGCGTAACGTCTCTAACGCTATTTTTCAGTGACAACTTCTCTGAATCAAGGAATATATGGTTGAATTTTTCAGGCTAGCTAGAGTAACTCAATATGTCTATAGTACAAAAAAATCAGCTCTAGAGAAGTTCTTTAACCAGACGTATAAGCATTTTAATTTTGCGAAGTCATGTCCCTAACAAATGAAATTGCTCATATATATTTATATATATATATATATGGGCGTGCTCAAAATTGGGAGGATCCCATTAATGTTTTTCATCTATTATAAGTATAAAGCATAGTGCTGTTCGAGTCAATTCAGGGTTATCTATAATTCTCTATCATATGACCCGAATACTAGTATGTTTTATCCTTGTAATAGAAAAAAACATTAATGGGATGCCCTACTATTGAGCAGGCCCGTATATATACAGTCCAGGACGAAAACTTAAGCGAATTTATTTTTTTTAGGTAATTGTTTTCTCAATTTTTCCTAGTCATATGAAGTGAACCAAACATGCTAATCAAAGAAGTGTAGTTCACTTCATATAGAAAAAAATAGACCAATCAAAACTGAGCCCATAGTTTACTAAAATTCTTTTTCGTCTATTTTTCCTGTAATAACAGTAAATTGGCCGTAGGAAGTGAATCGAATGCGCTAGCCAAAGTCTTGTAAGTGTTTACAGGCATCTAAGGATGATACTTGAAGCGCTTTCAGGACTATCGAACGTTAGTACTTGGTGTTTCTTAAGAAACAGTCCACAACAATACTGAACATTGGCAAATAGGATCATACTCTTAAAAATTTTGATTCCTATATTTTATTTTCGGTGGAAATGAAAGCGTATCATCAAAAACCTCTGAGTCCAAATTTTTAGCTCATTCTAGCTTACCTTTGAAACGTTATGAAGCAAACAACGAATGAGAGTCCACCATGTCTTTCGACAAAAAAAAATTTTTGTCATACTTAATTGAGTTAGTCAGTATTTGGACATTTTCTCAATCTTAACTCGTCGCAATCTTTTCGAGTCATACTGCATTTGAAGATTGGCCATACTAGGTTTTCTACGTTTTTTCTCGTTCTTCTTTGGGGTGCAAGACTGGATTTCTATACTAATGTCAACTGCCCCAAATTTTTTTTTATGATTTTGGATATAGCAAATAAAGGGCTATCCAAAGAGGTCTCCAGAAATTTAATAATATCCAAGGGATAGCTCGTAAGAAACGCCATCTTCTGATGCCAAAATATTTTTAAAAAATGGCTTGAGTTGTTCTACTTTTTTGAACAAAAGCCGCGATGGCGAACACAGAAAACTTGCTCAATTGAAATCGTCATATTTTGTTCAATTTAAGATGCGTTGTATATGAGAGAGTTGTATGAATGTTAGCGCAAGCCGCTTTAAAAATATTGAATCCTCGATTTTCTATAAGCATTTTATGAAAAGCTCTGAAAATGACTATTTTGACTGAGGAGGTCTTGTTTTTAGTGCCAGTTTCAGGCTCCGTTTTGAAGAGCTCACATCTCACACTAAGTTCTGGATTCTTAGGAACATAATCCTATTAGACAATTAATTTCTAGTTATTTTTGAACACGCTGGAGTCTTAAAACATATTTTTCTTTCCTGTTGGAGCGAGTCATTATGTGTTTCAGAGTTCCTAGCAACGTGAAGCCGGTCCAGGTTCCAAAGAAGTAAGAACCTTGTCTAAACGTATATTCTTAGCGATTTTTAATAGGCTTTCTCATTCTTAGGAACTCAATGCCGGTGTTTATTTCTAAGAACCTGGGAACCCATAGTGATTTGCTTCAAAACGAAAGAAACAATATGTTTAAAGACTCCAGCGTGTTGAAAAACATGCAGAAATGAATTGCCAAGTGGTTTTTCGTTTTTAGGAATCCAGGATTCGGTATGAGTTCTGGATTTTTAGGAATAGAACCCGAAACTGACATTCTTAGTTAGCGGATATATCCCACTGTAGCTTGTTGTAACCACTAAATTTTATTCTTTTTAGCTGGTTGCAGTCAATGGAGAAGCGAGACTTCTTCAATAAGTGTAGCTAACTTATTTCCTATGAAATTTCATATTTAGTTTATATGAAGTGATTTCTCACATGTGATTGAAAGTGAGTGAAAATGAACGCTTTACTCTTGAAAACAAGCTGCTTTTATAGAGAAGAAAAGAGAATGTTATTGCAAATAGAAAAGAAAAGAAGAAAAATGTATCATACTTCTTTTTTGCGTGATAATAAAAAACCTACACGAAAAGATGACATAAGTAAAGTTGTCAGTGGACTAAAGTCTTATGAAACCCAACTAGCTTTGGTTTCTTAATTATTTCGACGAGAGAAAATTGCTTACTATTCTAACTAAAACCAAGTTTTGGATGTAAGGATCAACTCTAAAACAATCTTTTTTTTATAAACTGATAGAGTATGAAATTCTCTATCGATTGATATATTTTGTTTTCACTTAAGCAAAACTCTCTGAGTTCGGAAACACGAAATACTGAAAGACGCTTAAACAGATTTTTGCATGGAAAAAATAGTTTAATTATAAAAAGTCTTTATGAACAGGCAGAATCTCGTTCTATTGTATATCATGTAGCTAGCCTCTCGTAATATCTATATTACCATTTGAATCACATCACTAACTTTGAATACAACAGAAAAATTTGAAAAAACAATTGCTTAAAAAAATTTTTAAAAAATAAATTTGCTTGAAGTTTCGTCCTGAACTATATATTGATATGAAAAGAGGACGAGAGCAAGAAAAGCAAGTGACATAGACATAACAGAATGAGATAATGATAAAGAAAAAGCAAGAGACAAAAGAGGAAACATAGAAAGGACATGAAAGATGCGATACATGAAGGAAAGAAGAGAAGATATGTCTTAAGGACATAAAAAAAGAAATATATGAAAGAAACATAGGACGGCATGTGTGTAGGCCATGAAAGAAGAAAGATATGAAGAGGCATCAAGAAAGGAAAAAAAGATACGACAAAGGACATGAATACATAATCAATATATAAGAAATATATTCGTTAGCACAGTCGAAATAACAGAAGAGTACAGCCTATGTTCCTAATTAGAACAGGTTTTTCAGAGGTGTTAATAATTCCTTTTTTTAATGAATAAAACAATTTATATAAACATGAAATTTTTTTACATATTTGAGTAGCACAATGTTTTCTGCATCAAATGATGCAAAAACCATTGAACTATCTCAAAAAATGAAAAAGTAATTAGTAGTCATTTCTGAATAATCGATTTTTTTCTAATGAGGATCGCTGTTCTTATTAAGAGAACTTCCATGGGACTATTGAGGATCGAGTCGGACATCGAACCACTCGCCAAAATTTAAATTTTTGATTTGATATTCTGATTTAGACATGCACAAACACCAAGCCCAAAACTTTGCTCAAGTTTTTAATTTTCCATCAGTGTGTAAACAATGGTCCAAAATCTATTTCGATATTTTCGTATACATGTGTAATTCAACTGAGTTTGTGATGTCTATAGATAAAGGATTGTATGAATTATATGCAGACAATAATACAAATACAGCAGCATGTCTTATCGCATTTAAATAGAATCAGTCCGGATACTTTTCGAATGTTCCATGTAAATTCTTTCAGCAAAGCGTACGCAGTACACTTTGTTTTATTGAACAAAATGTAAAACAGTGTAAATCGAAAATAGCAAATGTTTTGTATATTTTGCTCCTCCTTCGTATACTTGCTATTGGAAATTCTGGTCTCAGCTGAGTTTTTAATTTACAACCAGTCAATTTAAGTTTTCTCAATTGAATGGAATAATTTTTTTAAACTTCAACATCTTGAATAGAAATGAACTCAAATAGTTTCAATTAAAACAAGATTATGCGGCAGATTTCTCAGAAAAGGCCTTTTTAGTTTTTTTTACGGATGCAGTCAGATGATTGTGTAAATGTAAATTTTTTTAACTAGTCGCTGACAAGAAAGATGTATGTGAAAAACAAAATAGAACAACTATTATAGAGCTTGAAATTGTCACTCTTTAAATATAAAAATTATTATATTTCCTGAATAGGAAATGAATGAAAAAAAGAAAAAAACATTTAGTGCAATTCATTGTGGGTCATCTATTAGTTGTCTATACATCTTAATTAATCTTAATTATTTGAATACTATTTAATTAGCTAATCTACAGTAACATAACTCTTATAAATCGAAGTATCGACATACTCTTTGAAAAAGATGTCACTATTAAGCATAAACATATCGTCTCATTTGTTTATTGTCATTGGCCATTTGAGAAACCATACCAACAATCTCCTTGTTTTATTAGTTGTAACATAAATTTCTGTGTCTTTGATAGTATATCTAATTGGCATAAGAAATTTTTAGTGATTCAAAATTTTGTAGTTAAAAAGTACAAAAACCTATAAGTTCCATTTTTGCAGTCTATTCATATATGAAAATCACAGAAATATTTTCATACTTTATGTAAGTACAGTCTCATTTATGATTTAACCAATAACGATTCAAACTTGATTAGCATAGAAATTCTATTGGATGGTATAAGATGAATACATGGAAATTCTATTACTTGTGAAAATGAAGATGAGTGTATGTCTCTTCTTCGCCCATACTCTTATACAAAATTTCAGTTTTCAACTAGTTCGGAGGGGTATCAAAACTTCTAGTTAAAAATTACCATACAAATACGATATCTTACAAATAGAGACTTGAAAAAAGCAAACAATTCTAAGCTTCTTCCTCTTTCACTAGAATCTATCAGAAGGATATAGCCATGATTCTAAAGCAATTGAACAGTTGGGTAGTTTCCATGTGACTCCGATTATGTAATTATTACCTCATAAATGCATGTTCTTCCTCGCAAACTTCCAAAATAATTATATTCATTAGAGAGAATCTCAATTTTATTAATGAAAAACGTTCTTTAACACATTCACCACGATTCAATTTTCTTCGAAAATAGCTTTTATAGATGCATTTTCGTGTACATTCACCTCTTGACAGCAGGTACTTAATTGGCCTTTTTAGTATATGCTACAACTTCTTTCGTTTTTTTTTTGTTTACAATATTGCATAGTCAATCCTTTTTCACGCCAAACAGAATAACTACTCAAATTTGTTTTTCTCTCTCTCTTATATACTGCGCTGTAGCAACGAGATAAACGAAATGTAGTTTCGATTCTGTTTCTCTTCTATTCTTTTTGCAGCGTTGTCTTTGACTTTTCTTCTTGAGATTATAAAAGCAAATGAAACTTCATGATGAATTGTGTTATAGTATGAATCCTTTGCATCAACAATCAAGAGAAGCAAGTGCGACAGCAACGAAAAGAGTGAAAATTTTCTCTTCTGATTGTGATGACTATTTTCCTCTTGATTGTTTCAATGAGAAGCATTACGCTATGTAACAAAGGATTCGAATACTGAGCAAGATGAAGTGGATCAGGGAATACACGTTATTCGCTATACAGGGAAAAAGAAGAAAAAGAAACTGTTTTTTGTTATTTTTCTTATAAGATATGACGTGAGCCACCAGTGACTCACATCATGGTGAATGTATTAAAGTTCTTTGGTCGTCTCAGGAAAACAAATAGAATATGGGCCCTCATCTCTGTATTTAGTTGGCTTCTAAACATGTGAATTCGCTAGAACTCTTTAGATATCGACATTTACTGGAAAAATAACCTAAAAATGATGCTTGTCATTACAAAAGATTGCATTATTTTTAATAAAAAAACGTCTTTGAAGCAAAAAAATTCAGAAAGAAAAGTTCTTTCAACAGCAGGGCTGCCAAATCCAAATTTCAAAAACCAGGAGGTTTTTTGCAAAAAATCAGGAGTTTGCTAGGGGATTTTTACTGACAAATCAGGAGATGGTTATTGAAATTTGAAAATAATTCAGTAGTGTTTTCTCAAAGAAAACTGAAGTTTTCGTTTATATAATCACTTATTATGTTCTTCTACTAAGTTAGTGATGACAAAATTTCCTAAGTGATATATATATATAAGAAAGAAAAGGATAATTACGTGGAATTTATTTGACTACTCATTTCACAGTGGTTCATTAAAATATACCAACAAAATAGAAAATGAAGTTTAATTAGACACCGATATGAAACTAAACAAAATGAGCATGTATGAACAATAATTTATCAACTATACCGTTCGTGACACTTTTGCAACATGACCATTAAGGGTGGCATTTTAACTGTATTTTTCTTTGAAAAAGTAAAGTAGAGATAAAGTGCCACCCCTGATGACCACAGATGACGGGGTCATGAGGCCTGAGTAGGCGTGAGCCTATTCTAGATTGGACAGCTAAGGGCTTGGGTAGGCTCTTAGGTGGGATAAATGAAGGCTTAGATAGGCTCGAGTCCACCTTAGATTGGATAGGTAAAGGTTTAGATAGGCTCTATTAATAGGCGATAGAACCACAAGGCTTGAGTCGACTAAAGCCTACCCTAGGTTCATAGATTTCATAGGCTATGGTAAGCCCAAACAATTGTTTTCCATTGCATTGGATTGATAGATTTGTGCAGTACATAAAAATTCTTATACAGACGTCAAAATTTCTTGCCGTTCTCGGTGGCAAATAGTAACATTTCTTATTGAAACAGAATTAGAAACTTTTTTTGAGAAAGTCTTGAGTTTTATATGGCTAAATGTTGAATCTCGGATAAGCCATGACTTAAAGTGGTATTATTTCGTAAAGAGTAACGAAGTACTACATGAAAAACTGAATCATATCAGCTAATGATTGCCAAAGATTTCCATCACTTTTAGCGACTAACCGTACATACCTAATCATTACCCACAAAAAAATTTTTTTAGTAAAACCGCTGCTAACCGCGGTTCCGTATACAACGGTTACGAGCGGTTTCAACAATCGCGTTTTAGATGCTCATGACCACGGTTTCACATACAACGGTTACTAACGGTTCCAACAATCGCGGTGTAGATGCTCATAACCGCGATGTATGATACTGTGATTCTTAACGGTTTCAAATGCCTCAGTGTACCTCTTGAATAACCATGATCTGAGATACCCTGAATTATAAGCCAGATATATTTTTAATATCATAAGTAGTAAGGAAAGATATTTTTAGTTAATTAACTAAATATTTATTATATTGGTATTCTTCCTTAAAATTAGATATATATATACATATATTTATTGATTTAGTGACGTTTCGTCAACGATGTTAATTTCACCAGACTATTTTCTTATGGGAATATTCTTAACAAAATTATAGAAAACATATTTTTTGACTATATTGCTAGTGGAACGAATGAAATAGTTATAAAAAAAAAATCTTCGTCCAACATCATCATCTTGTTCGTTCCACTATATATGAAACAAAACTTAAGGTGAAACCGCTGCTTACCGTCACGTTTTAAAACTCACTACGATTTTTTGATGGCAGACCGTGATATACCAAAGGGACTGCGATTTCTCCCGGTTTTTTCAAATGTGTTAATTAAAAATCGTGGCGATCGTGATCGTGGCCGCGGTATTACATATATCGCTTGAATGCTGTCCCAAGAACCGTGATTTATTCACCTAAAACTTCGGGCGTATATATCAGTTCATTGTGGTTTGATAAACCGCCACAGATCAGTTCGTAATTATGGTATTAGATTCTGCAGATTAACGGGCTTTATACCACCCTGAATTCGATAGCGATTGGACGTCTGGTACCGCGGTTACCTAGTTGCTAACCGCGATTTCAGATATCGCGACTTTCAGCGGTTTTAAAGTACCGCGGTGTCTTAAGTAACATAAAACGTGTACGGGCAAAGAGGGTACCGTACTCCAGTTTTTCATAAATATTCTCAGCAATCCCAAAAAAAAATTTTGAGAAACTGCGGTTTTCGGTGAGTGCGATGCGATCGCAAATAACCGCGGTTTCAGATACTACGACTTTCAGCGGTTTTGAAGTACCGCGGTACAGTCACCTGGAAACGCGGTGTCTTAAGTAACATAAAATGTGTAAGGACAAAGAGGGTATTGTGCCTCAGTTTTTCAAAAATATTCCCAGCAATCCTATGAAAAAAATTTTGAGAAACTGCGGTTTTTCTCAGAAGTACCGCGGTTCTCGGTGAGTGCGGTGCGATCACAGGTAACCGCGGTTTCAGATACCGCGATTTTAAAATACCGCGGTGTATTTATTGTGGAACAGCGGTGTGAGATATCGCGACTCTTAGCGGTTTTTAATACCGCGACTTCAGACATCACGATTTTCAGCCGTTCTCAACAGATAGGTAAATGTGTAGTTGACTTGATAGTTAGACAATTACTCAGATAAATAAATACGCAGATAGTTAGTTAGTTAAATAGATAGATAGATGGAGAGATAGAGAGATAGATAGATGGAGAGATAGAGAGATAGATAGGCAGTTAGTTAGTTAATTAGATAGACGGTTGGTTAGTCAGAGAGATAGACATTTAGTAAGATCGATAGATAGACAGCTAGATAGAAAGATAGATACACAGTTAGTTTGTTAGTTCGATAAATAGACAGATGGATAGATAGTTAGTTGGATGGATAGGAAATAGGCCGATAGACAGATGAATAGATAGTAAGCAGTTAGATAGATAGATACTTCGGTCGATGAATGATTTATTAGATACTTCAGTCGATGAATGATTTATTAGATACTTCAGTCGATGAATGATTTATCAGATACTTAGGCAGATAGTTAGGTAGATGGATTAATAAATTTATAATTAAAGATATAGATAGATGGTTTGTTAAGTGAAAAGATCGTTAGAAATATAGGTAGAGGAGCCGGTAGTTAAGTACATTGACATAAATAGATCGATGAAAATAAACATCGGTTTCTCAAAACCGCTGAATATTGCGTCAAAGAAATACCGCGGTTTTTACCGGTTTTGAAATGCCGCATAAACGGTCTGATTACTGCTGATATGAAAAACTGCTTGAAGCCGTGGTTTCATATACTGCAAACCACCGCGTTTTTCTAATGAAATTTTTTCCTGGGGTAATTAGTGGAAGAAAGAATATTTCTTCGTAAGGTGAAGCTAAAAAGAACTTTTTATCTATTTCTTTTGTTTTAGATTATTATGATCAGCATATTATTGAACCGTAAATATTTTAGAATTGTCCATTTTTCCTCATCTTAGATTATTATTCTTACTCAATTGTAGAACGACAAGTATTTTAAATAAATTCATTTTCTTTTATTTATTTTAGATTATTATTATTCAAATATTGAACAATAACTATTTTAAATAAATTCATTTTCTTTTATTTATTTTAGGTTCTTATTATTATTGTCATTATTCAATTGTGTTCCAGTAAGTATTTTTAACTACTTCTTTTTTATTTATTTTAGATTATTCTATTACTCAATTATAAAACAGCGAGTATTTTAAACCATTTCATTTTTCAATCTATTTTAGATTATTATTATTATTCAATTATTGAACAGTAAGTATTTTAAATCGGTTCATCTTTTTTTATTTTTTTTAAATTATTATTCTTATACAATTACTGAACAGTATTTTTATTCTATTTTATTGTATTTTTTTTATTTTAGATTCAATACGTAACAAAATTTGATCATATGAATACAAAGAGTAATAACTGAAATGTACTTATATCAGCTTTGAGTACTCATGTTGGTCTTGTTTTTTTTTTTTATTGTTGTTTTCGGAGTCATTGTAAAATACACTTCGGGTGACTAGCCCTGAAGCGCTTACCAGAGCCCATCTTAGCCGTCGAAAACGACGTCTCCATCCGACACTGCGAGGAAGTGAAGGGTCATGTTGGTCTATTAAATGATATATTTCTAAAAATATATCATCTGATAGACCAACACGAGTACTCAAAGCTGATATAAGCATATTTCAGTTAGGCATTACTCTTTATAGGCGTATATGACATGTATACGGTCATTTGCGACCATATACGGAGTCGGTAATCGCGAGCCTGAGCGGATGTCAATGCGATGTGAACCTAATAAATAGTTTCGGATAACCAGTGAATAACCGCGGCTTTTGTTGAACGCGGTTTGGACTGTTTTTTTCTGAAAGCGGTAGTCAGACCACTTATGAAGTGATGAAAAGCCGTCCCAAACCGTGGTCAGGACGGACCGCGGTTTAGGACGGTTTTTCGTTACTTCATAAATGGTCTGACTACCGCTTTCAGAAAAAAACGGTTCAAACCGCGATTGGGAAAACCGGTCGTAGCAACGTTTTTTTCTCTTTTTTTTCGTGGGTAGTATTATGAGAACAACTTTTCTCGATTGCTGCTTCTGTTCCTCAAAAAAAAAAAATTGTTGTTCTCGTCCGTATATTCTCATTCTCGGAAAAAAATTTTGCTCTTCCTCTTACAGTCTTGTTTCCGGAAAAAACGTTGTTCTTGATCTTACAGTCTCGTTCCCTGAAAAAAATGATTCCCACTTCCGTAAGCAGCAGTGTAAACCAATTCATAAATCGGTGGTGTGTAAGTCTGATTTTATTTATTTCCTGTCGGCCGTGGCTGAAAATGCTCAACTTTTTTTATCTGTTGGCGGGGACGAGTGAATTTGTTGGACGACTTTTTTAAGGTTTTCTTATTTCCGAAAACTTATCGGATGGAAAATGAGAACACAATCGTAGAGGATACACTGATAAAAAATTAGACAGAAACATCGTTGAAAAGTGATCTTAAGCATCGAAAAATCTTCAAAACTGTTAATTTTTTTGTCTCACAGATAGCGGTGGCTCAGCTCGTTGGTTTATACCTCTAACCGTAAGACTTCAGCAATTTATATCCCTGTTCTATTTTTAGATTTTAGGATAACTGTGATACGACTTCCAATTAAAAATATAATTATGATTGAAGCTACAGTAGGTTAGTTACATAAGAATAAAAAGCTGTTACATAAACATATCTGAATATATATGAAAACAAGAGAAAAAATGCGGGAACACCAATATTTAATGGAGTTCCCATTTCCATCGGATATGGAGCGAGAAAACGACGGGTATAGAAAAGTATTCTTGCAAAACAAAATCTTTTCAACACAGTAAAAATACTCATAATGTAATATCGTTTTTGTGAACACTGCTACTGGGACATTATTTTATTTTTCAGCAAAGCAGATGGAAAACAATTCTTGCGAGAGTTGAAAGTCAATGAAGATAATCGTCGACATGTTTTCTTGAATGCACGTTTTTAGACATAAGTTGCAAATGGTTTTCTTGTCCCTATCAGCGTCATACACTGCGAATTTGTTTCAATAAATCTGAATTATTTAAAAGATAATTATAGAACTCTGTACGGTATGTATAAATTTGGTAGAAATAAAAAATGCCGAAAGTAAAAAATATCTGAAGTGCTATTAATGTTGCTTCAGCGCTAACTAACCTTATATAAGCGAATCATATGGATGCTGCTTCAAATTACTCACTCAGTGTTGACGAAAGGATGTGCTGAAGTTGTATTAGTAACACTTTCGATATTTTTTCTTTCGACATTTTTTACTTTCGGCGTTTTTTTATTTCTACCGAATTTCTACCATTCCTCTGTACGACTGAGATGAATACTCATTTTACTTCCTAATTATGTGCCGGCAAGATCATACTTCACATCGTTTTTATTATCAGCTCATAAAAATTTCATGTGGCTGAAGATCAATTCACGAAAAACGTTTAAGGTTGATATAGAAAAAGCGAACTAAACTAGTTTTTGTAAATGAGGTACATTTTCACCGCCAAGAAGATAAACCCACAAATAAACGCCTGCTATCAGACAAAACAAGCAGAAATGACGTGTCTCTCATTGTTTGTTGTATCTATGAAATAGCGTGATAGTTCTCTTTTTATTTGTCTTATTGATTCAAAATATTACGATAGTTACGTGACAAAATTCTTGAAAAAACAAGAGAAACCAGGAGAAAATCATAAAAAACAGCTCCTGGATGCAGGAGATTTTTTCACCAGGAGAAAAGGCTAAAAACCAGGAGTCTCCTGACGAAATCAGGAGATTTGACAGCTCTGCTCAACAATTCTTTTCAATTGTTATTGACGAAGGATTCCGTATCTCATTTATATGAGTTTGCTAATCAAATATTATAGTTAGTAGAGAACTATTGTTTATTTTGTATGAAATTTTCAGTATAAGATTAGGAAAATCTTTCTTCTTACGTCAATCCTTGCTCAGTTTATCGTGAGTTGATCGAAAATGAATCGACAAATTCACGAAATTTTTTTCTTTTAATGAGACTAATTAAGACGCAGAAATATATTTACTTTATACAGAGAATATGCTAAAAGATCTACTTATCTGTTAAGTGTCGAATAAAATTGTTTTACTGTTAAAAATATTATTGAAAGACTTAGGAAATTTCAGATAAAAAACATGACTGATTCTTTATGTTCTTGCTGTCAACTTTTTGGCAAACCTCAAACACGAGTAAATTTTATTATTCTTGCTAATGGACCAGACAGTATTACTTATCAACGGATCAAATACTTACTTCAAAAATATTCAGAAACAAATTCATCAATTCTCGATAACAATTTGACAAATTATGATACATTAATGACCATTAATAATCGAATAACTGATCTTCAAAATCAGGCCTCATCGATAGATTTATCTACAACAAATTTAACAGACAAATGTTGCTATGGATACATACGTTTCCCAATTACTATTGATGATGTATCAAATACTAGCGAATGGAAAACGTTTCAGGAAGATATTCTTAAACTTCTTGATGCAAATCTAAAAGAAGATCAAACAAAAATAGAACCTCCTAGTTGGGTTTTACTGCATGGATCGATATGTTTGGAACCAGCATTACTTAATATATTCATTGAATTGAAGGACCAAAATTTACCACTAGTTACTAACACTTTTGTTATTCTCGGTTTATTAGTTAATGAACAAAAACTCTTTGAAAGTTGGATATGTCGAAACATAGCTCTTGAAGATTATGAGAACAATACTTATCCTGAATATGAAAAACGCACTCAAGTATTCTTTTCTCTACTGAATTCATCTCGATATCTTCAAGAACATACATTACTTATTGAAGAAAATCGAGATTTAACTAATAATAAATTAAAAGAAATATTAAAACATTTATTTCAACAAAACATATCCAAGTATTCGTCTATCAACAGTAATCTTCGATCTTCAATGGAAAAATTATTGAAACCTCGTCATCGAACAGTACGTGATATACGAACTGTAAGACGCAATTTACAAGGATCTTATCAAGAAGATGCAAAATACCCATTAAAATCCCTAGTTACCCGCTTGAAACATCCTGATACAGCTGCCAATGCAGCTCGTGAAGCGATTCATTTGGTACTCAATGAATTTAGCTGTGTAAATAAAGAACAAAGACGAGCATATAAACGGCAACTACTATGCGGATTTGACACATTAGATTGTCAAACTTCGAATACAATTGCAGCTCAAATGGTTCATTATGCTCTTCGATTACTTCAAAATTATGATGATTCGACATTTCCACTTCTTTATGCAGTTGTCATTGTTATCTGTGAAGCATCTAAACATTTCTACTTTCGTCATGAATTATTTAATCATACATTGGAAATTTTTTCATTGAGTCTCTTACTTGTTAGTCAACAGCACTATGCTCTTGTTATAGCTGGTCTACAACTTTGTACGAAAATATTAGGTGCTGATCAAAATGAACATAAATATGCCAGTGCCTATGTATCACTTGATTCATCAACAGCACGAAAAACTTTTAAATGCAATTAAATGGCTTTTATCACCTTATCGACAATTGAAAGAATTGTGGGATGAAAAAGAAAAAACAGATTCAAAGTAAGTATCATGTTTTGTTCTCAAAGTCAAGATATATCATTATTATTATTTAATTAGATCGAGCAATGAAGAATCACCATCGTCTATAGCAACAAAATATTGTTTTCAACATACCGAAATTCTCCTTGAACGAGTTGATTTGCAAACTCTAGCATCTTTATTCTATGGATGTTTTGAACATTGTTTGCAAGTGACAGAAGATGATGTGCATCAGATTGTTGATGCGATTGAAGTCTTAGCTGATACTAATTTTACTATATTAAGTCAAAGTTCAAATAAATCTCATATAAGTTTATTATTTGTTATTGATCTGTGTGCTTTTCTCACGCCAATTTTATTAAATGCCTCGACTTCGATTAGTTTAGCATTAACAAATGAAACTCGTTTACTAATGGTAATTCCAACAACTATTGCAACTGTACTTGGAAGTGGATCATACAATATAGATAAAATCAACGTCGCTCTTCGTTTTTATAATCGACTAATTCAATCAAAAGCTAAATATGATGAGAACACTGTTAGTCACTCCAATGATGAGCACGACACCGAAAAAGTTTCTGAAACAATAAATGAATCTGTTACTTATCCGAAAAACTCTCTATGTCTTACGAAAGATTTACTATCATCATATTATACTTTACATCAACAGTTTCAAACGTCAATTCTATTCGATAAAGCTGCAGCACAGCAAGAGCAACTCCAAGCTTTGTTCGAGACAGAATGGAAAAAAATTGATGTTTTACAGCTAAAGCACGATTATGAACAACTCAAACAAGAATATCAACTCCTTGATGGAAAATTAATGCATCTCAGCGAAGAACTACAAAGAACACAATTAGAACGAGATCAATATCGACGAGAAAAGAATCAAATGGCTCAAGAGATCGATCGTTTAAAATTAGCCATACCAACAAATATCATTATCAAGTCTGATCACGCTCCACTAAGTGTTTCTACTGAGAAAGACATCAATAATCAGACAGATATCATCAATCAATTACAAGATTTATTGCCTCATCAAATTACAATTGAACAAGCCAAACAATTTATTCAAGAAATATATCGTCGAAGAACAACATTCAAAGATGAAGATATGCGAAAATCAATTTGTGGCTCATTAAAACATCTCGGTTCAGATCTTTACAGTTCATCGGTACATTTCCTTCATGAATTAATTCAGGTAAATTCTGCTTGATTTCACACTTTAATTGAACTTTTCTTTATAGAATGCTGAAGATAATATTTATATTAGCGATACTAGTCCATATCTACGTATTGAATTGAATCATGATTACATATTATTATCAAATAATGAACAAGGTCTTCGACCACGTGATGTTATAGCTATTTGTAGTTTAGCAGTTAGTACAAAAAGTAGCGAACAAAAACATATTGGTGAAAAAGGTGTCGGATTTAAATCAGTTTTTGCTGCTTCAAATCAACCAATGCTCATTTCTCATTCATGGAAATTTCGGTTTCAAGTTCCTGGTTCTGATGCCATGTCCTACATTACACCATTATGGATACACGACGAAGACATTCCTCAATGTATTCTAAACCAAATTTCTACCAATCATCAACATACTCATCTTTATTTACCACTTAAATTAGCAGCACATACACCTTTAGCTGAACAGTTTCTTAACGATGTTTTAAAAGCAGCTGATCCATGTATTTTATTAAACATGCGTCAATTAAAGAATCTTGAAATTGTTGATCAACGAGAAGATAAATCGATAATCATTGAAAAACAACAGATTGGTCCGACAAAATTAGAAACACAAGCATCTGTAATATTTGAAGATTTAACTTTTCTTAATCTGAATGGATCAATAATTCAATTATGTACTCCCAATGGATACCAAACTTTTCGAGTTTATACTTGTCAAATAGATGTTCCAAGTACAATTGAACAACGACAAAATCCTACAACATCATTAACATTAGCATTTCCTTGTGACTATGATTATGATCTCAATGCAACTGTGTATACTGGTTTGCCCGTTTGTGATCTTGGATTTAATTTTATGTTCAATGCTGAATTTCATTTAGTTACAAGTCGAGAAAATGTTCGTGAAAATGTTCCATTTAATACTTATCTGCGTGATCATTTAGCCGTTCTTTTTGTTTATCTTCTTTTGAATGATACAGATTTGAAAAAAGATATTAGTCGTTATTGTCCATCATCGAATATTCATCAAATTAAACATTCATCGTGGTGGCTTTCAATGATTGATCATATCAATGAATTGATTACAAAACATCTTTCACTCTTATTTGATATTCATAAAGGTAATATTTCCTATTTTCTCTTTTGGAAAATATCTACAATCGTTTATAATTAATATTTAGGTAAAGCTATACGTTATTGGAATCCAGATTTAGTATCTCTGATCTCTAAAGAACAATTATACAATTACGCTAATATTCAAGTGATTGATTCTAATGATGCATTCTTTACTGACGATCGTTTAAAATCTCTTCATATTCAAACAGTTTCTATTAGAGATGTATTAGAATGCTTTCCAAATCGAGATGATCAAACCAATGAATTTCAACGATGGTCGCAGACACAAGGTGAACGATGGTGGGCTTAATTCTTTCATCATCTATCAAAAGGAATGACATCAGAAATTTCTAATCTCATCTTACAAAAACCGATTTTTATTCTTCAAGATAATAAACAACGACAATATTTACCGAAAATAACTGACAATTCTTTATTTCTCTACATTAATGATGATCCATCAATTCAAATATGGAAACAACAATTAACGGTTCTACAATATGCATCACTAGCAGAAAAAAATGTTCTTCTTCATTCAAATAAAGTTCAAACTTTAACAGAACAAAGATT
Organism: Macrotrachela quadricornifera; assembly: GCA_022393335.1. Lineage (NCBI taxonomy): Eukaryota > Metazoa > Rotifera > Eurotatoria > Philodinida > Philodinidae > Macrotrachela > Macrotrachela quadricornifera. The sequence goes on along the minus strand of JAJEKB010021225.1, from coordinate 1,217,271 downwards.
GATTGATATTATTCAAAACAATCATTTACAATTATCTCTTTCATCGATGACGATTCCTGTGGATAAAAATTTATTGGAAGAAATTTGGAAAGATCTATTCTATCTTCAACCTCGTATTAATAAATTAAATATATCCAAACCGCTTCTCGTACCAATTCAGGAATCGTCTCATGTGACTCTTATTCAAAATACAACATTACCAACTATCTTTGGTTTAGATATTAGACCTTACATTAATTCTACAGCTGTAACTTTTGTTCATTTTCCTTACTATAATGTTGATCCAAATCCTTTAATCAATCATCTTCAATGGGAATATTTTCTATTAAAAATGAATTGTAAACCACCTTCGATTAAACTTCCTCATAATTATACTATTACTCGATTACCAATTTTACCATTATTTACTATGTTTACAGATGAGAAGTTGGCTATCTTAGGCGAATTTATTTTATCAACCCAACCAAAAAATACTCAGGAAGTACTCCGACAATTTCCCATTCTTGCTCAAGTAAACTCTGAAGAACAGCTTCAACCAATTTCAACAACATTTGACGAATCTATCATCACAGATTTACCACTATTACCACGGATCAATATTCCTTCTTATTGTCATTCATTAGCAGTAAAAATGGGTGTTTGTGCTGAATATGATTCGATTACTTGTGTGACTATTCTTCAATATTTAGGTGAAGAAAAAATTACCAATGTCGATCTTTATATTGAATGGTTAGGTCGATTGCAATTAGAACTTCGACAAAAGAACAAAATTATTGATAATAAAAGTTTTCGCTCAATATGTCAATTATATCTTCCTGATCAGCAACAATTTTGTTCATTGAAAAATCTTCTCATTATGTCAGAGATTAATGACAAATATCGTCAAGGAATTTTATTAGTTTGTAAATATCTTAAATTACAATTGATTTCTTCAACAACCAATCAAACTTATTGGCAATTTAAAGATCTCTTTCGTACATTAGGTTGTCAATGTACTGTAACTATTGAAAATATTTATCAAACTATTCAATTTGCAAGTAATGATAAACATAACTTTTATTCATTGGGCGACCATTTAACAATACTAAAAGAAAATGGAATGGAAACAATGATTACTCTTTTTCAATATCTCGAAGATTCAATAGTCAAATGCGTAGCAGATAGTGCACCTGATACTAATCTTTATCATGCTATTATCACGCAGAAACATCCAAAAGCATTTTATGGTAGTCGAGAAGATTTGCAATGGCGTTTTGCTCTAACTTCTAAGGAGATTTCATCTGAATTGAAAAAATTAATTGGCATCCCAGTTGAAAATGCGTCTTTTCCTCTTCTTACCATTGATCGTCAATTGATTACAGAAAAATTCACAACTATTATGTATGCCTGTTTTGAAACAAAAATAATTCAAAATTTATCAAGAACAATTGGTAAACGTCATTTTATTTCACCAGTTATCACTCGAACATGTCCACTGATTTTGGCACTATTTGGAATTGATTATGTCGAACGACGAGGAAAAATTAAATGGACTCATCAAAATATAAATCTTGAACATCATCTTACTCATTTAACACAAATCTTTCAGGAAACAACCGGTGATCGTGAACTTGAAGTAGTCAATGCAAGATATGCTAATGTTCATTTACTTATTTCGGATGAGTTTGTTATTGAGACAAACGATGATGTTGATATCGACAATTACCAAATGGAGAGTGATTATCCTTTTTGGATTTTCAACAAAACTGTGCTTCTATGCACTGGTGATGCGCAAGACAATTCATCTAGAGCTATCATAGCTACATCAGCTTTAGCATCTCTAATACATAAACGTCAACATGTACCATTTGATGAAGCTAAATTGATTGCTCGGCAAAACATCGCTGATTGTACTGAATTTGCGTCGAAATTACCTTCACATTTTGCTAGTACAAAACCTGATGTTTATTCTTATTTGGATGTGATTTTTCCTACAGATCATGAATTGATTGAGTCAATGATCATTTCAATAGGACCAAATTGTAGAATTGAACAAGATCCAGAAGAAATTTTCATCGCTCCAGAACGGTCTGGTGAAGATAAAATCTATCGAAATCGTGCAGAACAACAGAATCATCGTGATCAAACAAAAAGAACACCAAATAATTGGATGAATCCAGCTATTGTAGATGGCGAGGAACATATTCGTATTGGTCAGAATGCTGAACATTTCTTCTTTACTTATTTACAAAAACTCTATGGTAATAGTGATATCACACCAACTAATAATTGGCGTTCATCAGCACGTTCAAAGATCTATCCACAATATACCCGTAATATGGATGATTCACTTGGTTATGACATGGAATTACATGATAAACACGAGCATTTTGTGAAAGGAACAAAATCAACTACTAAGAAATGTTTTTTTGAAGTTAAAGGTACAAGTGGATCATTCCATGAGGAAAAAACATCTTTTCATATATCTCAAAATGAACGAGAAAAGTGTCAAAGTATTGCTTGTGATTCAAGAAAACAAGAACGAGAAGCATATTTACTTGTTATCATTGAATATTGCCTGGATCCAGAAAAAATCGCTCTAGCCAAACTCATCAATTGGTAAGATTTATTCCAATCATTTGTTAAAGTTCAATATAAATGCATAAATCATATATATTTATTGTAGGAGTAGTCATTTTTATTCAGTAGAATTGAAAGTAGATAGCTACCAGTGCAGATTCTATTCAAAACCGTCCGTCGATACAACAACTCAGGATAATAGCGAAGACAGCAACATTGATGCAGATAATTCGCGACATGAAGAATTCGAACATCCAAACAGATTTAATAGTAATAATCATAATCGAGATTATCGGCAAACGACAAACTACGACAACCGACACTCTCGCAATTTTCCTAATAATCCTCACCATCATTTAGGTCAAGAGCATTGGCAATCTATGAGCTCTAACAATGAGCCCTCACATAATCAACGTGATTATCCTTATCCATCTCGTAATCAACAACAACAACGACACGAACACCAATATCAACAAGAACACATTCAACAGTTTCATGGACGAGGAAGGGGAAGAGGAAGAGGTCTTGCTAATCGTCCAAATGCTCAAGACTCTAATTGGCGACGGCGATGATTTTTATAATATTTCGATAAATATTGCTTTATTCTCGAATACACTTTTCAATGCTTTTAATGAATAAAAATAATAAAAATTTGATTAAAATATCAATTAATTAATCATACTGAGCTTTGGAACAATTGAATAGTCGTTAGATTATCAAAACCAAATATTTAATCGTAAGTGAACGTCTTCACTGCATTGAATGAATATTTTTCATTCAGAAAAATGTAATGTCGAGGGGTGAGGAAGAGGGTCAGAGATGAAAACGATTCATAGGCAGGGGAGCTGCTTGCATCTAGGTAAGGACGTTGGTGAAGTTAGTGACAGATTTGAGTATACCATTAAATAGAGCTTATCGAATTGCCTTGAGCACAAATATTTTCGGAATTCACACAGTGAATACGGGTAACTTTTACTCAAATATACTGCTAGAATTATTTTAAGAAAATATAGGATTTTGAGATTTTCTGGGTCATACTTTGGATAACGGGAAATCTGATTATATGATTGGATAGAGCTTGTCGAGTTATATAAGACACACCGATCAATTACTGAGACACAAGTTAATAAGCGGGTGTTCGCTGTAAAAAGTCAAATGTGCCACTAACTGCAGCGATGTTTGATAAATAAAAACTAGACTTTTAATTGAATTCACGTTTTATTTCGCCTGCGGAGAATCTATTGCAACTGGATTTTTCAACACAAAGGAAAGTTTCGAGAGACTTTGAAAACCAATATAAATCGACTCAATTTTTTATGCTGACTTCAAATATACTATTGGTTTTAAATGAAAGTGGATTTATTTTCATAAAATCCGCTCGAAATTTAGTCAAAAAGTGCATTTTTCATACCTCTGAACATTGTAACATATTTTAGACATCTTAGCATCAAGTCGAAATTAAATTATTTATATGTTGGTTTGTAATCCTTTCTTGACTCTGTCGAATGGCATATATAAGAGAAAGCGGCTCACATGAATCAAAATTATTTGGATAGTATACAATAAAATTATGTTCAGGGATCGACAAGATCAAACCAGGTTGTGATCTGAAAATCTGTTCGAACACATTCTTTGATTATTTGATATGAATCATTATGTGAAATCTCGTCGATCCCTAATCATGTTCAATAGAATACTCAATAGAAGAGTGATGTTTTTAATAACTCCGATAGTTCATTAAAAAGATAATAGTCTTTACATGAAATGATGTAGAATGAGATGCTCTTTTTAATGAAGATAAACTGAACTCTGAATATTTCAAAAAACTTGTCTATTTTGATCAAATGTTGAACCACAAAGGGTCGATCGGATGAATGCTATATTATCCGTAAAGTTTTTTGCAGAAAAGCATTTTGTCGAAAGTGAATTATTTTATCCTTTTTATTTGCCTCACCGTCAGCAGATAAGTTTCGAAGGATCAGGTAACTAGCTTTGTTCCATTGGCAGCAATGGAAGAATATCAGGGTAGGATTGAACGAAATTACATGTTTTTCGTCGCGAAACACTTTTCTAAAAACTGTGCAGTCCCATCTAATGATTTCGACTCTTTCCGTTACTTTATAGAAATGTTAAGAGTTAAGAATTGGCCAGATTTTCTCTCACACCACACACCTACATCTATACCCTCGCATTTGAAGTGCCCTTGTCAGCGTTTGTCTTCGCTCTCACCTCAAAAACCAAACTTAAGAAATGCCAATAGATATTTGTTTCAAGTCTTTTAATTTGAAGCAACAGCTTCATACTTTTGATGAAGATGCTAGTGGAGAAAAACATGAAATGTTCTCTTTATTGAAGCTAAATACTTTCGGATGCGTTAAGTAAATCGATTAAAGCGTTGTCGATTTAATTTGTTATCATCATTTTTTTTTACTTCATAAGTTCTCAAGACATGAAGAAAAACATATTTATTCTTATTAATTAAAAGTTGTTATATTTAGTTCTAAAATATTAATATTAATCAATGAAAAATTCTTAGAACTTTTAACAATTGATTTTTTATTGATTACTAGCAATGAAATTGGTTCAAGTGTCAAAAGAGACTTGAATTAATTATCTGGAATATTTTAGAATAACATAAAAGATATTTATAAAGTTTAACATAGATAAGTTTCTTTCTTTTATTCTTCTTATCTAAAAGATATTGTGAAGAAGATAAAGAAAGACGCATTTTCACAAGTAAAGTATAATAATGCATAAATTAATTTTATTTGCTTTATTATTGTTTTCATTACAATATTTAGTTGTATCATTAAAATGTTATAAAAATGCAAATCCACTCGTATTAAATTACAGTGTCACATATGATACTCTTCCATTATTTGAGAATTATTCATTAATTGATGTATCTGGACAATGTACATCTACAATAATTTGGTTTAGAAATCCTGAAACTAGTATGATTATATTTGGTTATGATTCCATACCGAATGAAAATAGTTTCTCAAGTGATTCAATACTTGCAAGTGTTCAATATCAATTAGAAGGTGAAGAATTTTCAAAACGATTATCACATGATATTCAATATAAATGTCAATCATCAAATGGATGTAATAATGGAACTACTTTAAAAAGAATTTTAAATTCTATTCGCTTAGAAGAAAATTTTCCTGAAAACTTTAATTCATTAATTGCATCAGATGAAAAATTTAATAATGAATCAATAAATAAATGTTATTTTAATCGAACATTAATAAATCAATGTTCACCAATAGATTATTTAAGTTGTAAACGTTGTCAAATTTCAATGAATTTTATTCATTCATCAATAAATGATATATGTGCAACATGTCCAACAATAACTGCAGAATTTAATTCAATAAAACGTGATGCTATTTTTATAATTAATAATCGATCACAAATAATCGATCGTGTTCAATTATCATGTCAAATAGGAGAACATTGTAATTCTATTGAAAATGTTTATCAAATACGTCGAGCAAGTTCAATTGATTTTAATTTTGAGAAATATTTTTCTTCATCATGTTCTTCTCAAATTTTTCTTTCAATGACATTTCAAATATTTATTTTATTTAATAGATTTATTTTTTATTGAATAAAATCTTTTTCTTATCTTACGATGAATTTTGGTACATGAAAAAACTATATCTGTGAATATTTCGTGTGGTGTCATATGAAAGATTGATTAGAAATTAAATCTGATAAAAAAACAACGTTATTAGTAAGGGATTGATAACAGAGATAATATAAGCTATGAGCAATAATTGTCATCTATGGTGAAAAAAGCAGCTGTTAACTCCTTATAGATTGATCAGGAGATACGCATAAGAGGTGAGACAAGTTTTTTTTCTGTTTTCCAAAATCATTGGCAGAATATCAAATTTCTCTGATATGATGATAACTAAAGTAAAAATAAAGGTATGTGCATAGATAGAGTATTCAATAATGATATAAGAAAGCTAATTAAACATGCTTTACTTTTTTGGTTTTAATTATTTCCAAACAACAAGAGGTTTATCTCTTATAGAAAAAATACAATTTTTCGATGATCTATGATTGTTTTTGTATGCACTATAAATTTTTGGATACATGGCCGTCTACTAGTAAATTGACTCTAGTTCCACTAAAGTTTGATGAAGATCAGATTCAATGTATACCATTCGATGCGCCTTGATCTGCTCGACAAAATGGTATATTTGGTTTTTCAATTTCGAATAGTTCTTCTTATTCGACAGGATATTTCAAAAGTTGAGATCAGGACTTTTGGTTGACCCTATTTATAACTTTCGAGCATTTTATTCTAACACTGGTTTGTACGATGAATCGAGTATGCATTCTACTAAATCTAGGAATGTATGAAGTCGAGATTATATTCAAAACATTGGAAATTTTAATTTAAGCAAGCCACTATCGCTGACACAATTAAACGGTTTTATATAAGTTGTTGATCATGTAGAACAGAACTCGATGGATTTTACATTCTGATCATATCGAATGCTACTTTGTTTTATTCTTTCTGTATGATTTTTCTCACTGTTCTTTATTCAGTAAAAGATCCGAAACGACATTTGTTTTTAAAGAATTTATTTTTTATCAAAAATTACGAAAATGCAGCCCTTTGACTGATTTGGTCGACATTCATAAATCACTTGAACGTTTATAAATATTTTAAATTTTTGATATAAAATTTACAATTTATAAATCAACCTATTTTGGCCTCTTCGGTGATTAGGGTAGAACAGCTTCAGCTCAGTTCCGTTTATAGGAGCTGATCAATCCCTAGATGATATTTAGAATGAAGCGATCGAAACGTGTTCGTTTGCTTGTTTACAGTGCATTTGCCTGTTGAGAATGCGTTTTCATTTCGTTTCCCTCGACGTGGGATATATAGAGATTGGCTTTGGTAAATGCATAATTTACTTCTACTATGTGTTTATTTTGTGTAGTGGCAATCTACGATGCTTAAATGTGCTCTGCTTCACAAGGTCATATATAAGAAAGCGTAGATCATCTGCATGAACATTTGAAGAAAATCGAAAAGTAGCATGAAACAAGTTCTGTCATAGATAGGAAATATTTCTTGTAG